>CAUYRT010035335.1:0-87856 GCA_963574885.1 Lepilemur ruficaudatus | reverse complement strand
CAGGCATGGTGGCACATGCCTGTAGTCCCAGCTACTTGGGAGGCTGAGGCAGGAGGATCGCTTGAGCCCAGGAGTTTGAGGTTGCTGTGAGCCAGGCTGACGCCATGGCACTCTAGCCCAGGCAACACAGTGAGACTCTGTCTCAAAAAAAAAAAAAAAAAAAGCAAGTCCTGTCCTCTCTTGTTTTCTCTCTCTCTCTTTTTGTCTTTCTGCCTTCTGTCATGGGATGACACAGCAAGAGGGACTTCATAGCCCCCAGAACTATAAGAAATAAATCTCTGTTCTTTGTGAATTACCTGGTCTCAGGCATTCTGCTATAGCAGTGCAAAATGGGTTGAGACAAATACTGTTGCTTTGTTATGTTAATACATTCTGATGTGGTAGGACTAGACCACCCTAAAAAAAAAAGAAAGAAAGAAAAAAAAGACTGTGGTTCCATTTTTCATGTTTAAATGATTTAGATTGATGCTATGGTTTGAACGTATGTGTCCCTCCAAAATTCGTATGTTGAAACCTCATCACCAAGTTGATGGCATTAGGATGTGGGGCTTCTGGAAACTGATAACCTCATGAGGACTCTACCCTTGTGAATGGGGTTAGTGCCTTACAAAAGAAAGCTTCCTCCCCCTTTTTGCTCTTCTGTCATGTGAGGACACAGCAAAAAGGTAGCATTTATGAAGCAGAGAGGACCTTCACCAGGCACTGAATCTGGTGGTGCTTTCATCTTGGACTTCTCAGCCTCTAGAACTGTGAGAAATAAATGTCTGTTATTTATAAACTACCCAGTCTAAGGTATTTTATTACAGCAGCAGGAACAGACCAGGACAGTGGAATTTCCCTTCTTTCTTTCCTGGACTCAAGTGATCCTCCTGTCTTAGCTTCCTTAGGAGATCAGACTATAGGCATTCACCACCACGCCTGGCTAATTTAAAAAAATTTTTTGTAGAGACAAGGTCTTGTCATATTGCTCAGGCTGGTCTTGAAGTCCTGGCCTCAAGTGATCCTCCTGCCTTGGCCTCCCAAAGTGCTGGGATTACAGGCGTGAGCCACCGCACTGGCTCTTCTTCCCCCTCCCGCCGTGTCTGCTGCCTGAATCAGAAGAATTTTAAGAATCTTTTGATTCTCAAATCATTTCTTAAATAATTGGATGATTGTCCTCAAAGAGAGCTCATATTTTAAATGTTGAGTTTTCCAGCCAAGAGTCGTAAGTTTACACTTTTAGGAGCAACCACAGATAAAAATATAGGAAAAACAAAGCTAAAGAGACAGCCAGGAGAGAATAGCTGGTGCCAGTGTCTGGTAATGGTGGATGACGTAAACAGGACCAACCCTCCTGCTGAAAACAACTAAGTGGAGCAAAATTAAAAAAAAAATGGCACATTTTCTCAAAATCAATGACAAATTAACAAGACAATGAGAAATCACTAAGTCAAAAATGAAGAGAAAATAGGAATCCAGGAAGATAAGCAAGCACAGAAACCACTTTTCCACTGAGGGCACTTGCCAATCTTGGCAAACTTGAACCTTGGTTTTAATGGCCTCAGAGAGTAAGGAGAACAGAGGCCAAAGCCCAGGGCCCATATTAAGTGGAGCCCATTAAGAGATTCATATTAAGGGAACACTAAGAGGATGTGCCAAAGGGCTGAGCCTCAAAGAAGAGTGAGCCAGGCCTGGCACTTGGGGGGGTCACATCACATGGGTGGTCAAGAGAGCGTTAAGGCTCAGGTGGATGAAGGTCCCAGACTAGAGGTGTTCCCAGCACCTGGAAGAAGCAAGTGAAGATAATCTCAAAGCAGAACAAACCCCTTTATTCTAGTACTCAAAGAATCCCTACACATAATATTCAAATATAATGATTAGAACAAAGCCAAAGATAATGAGTTACCTGAGGAAACAAGGTAATGTAAGTAAGACATGCAGCAAAAAGATAACAGATGCAGGAACAGTCCCACAAAGACTCAGAAGACTGGAATTATCAGAAGCTATCTATAAAACAACCCCCCAACACACACACTCTTTACAGACAAGAAAGAAAAGCTTGGCCGGGCGAGGTGGCTCACGCCTGTAATCCTAGCACTCTGGGAGGCCGAGGCAGGTGGATCACTCAAGGTCAGGAGTTCGAAACCAGCCTAAGCAAGAGTGAGACCCCATCTCTACTAAAAATAGAAACAAATTAATTGGCCAACTAAAAATATATAGAAAAAATTAGCCGGGCATGGTGGTGCATGTCTGTAGTCCCAGCTACCTGGGAGGCTGAGGCAGGAGGATTGCTTAAGCCCAGGAGTTTGAGGTTGCTGTGAGCTAGGCTGACGCCACGGCACTCACTCTAGCCCGGGCAACAGAGTGAGACTCTGTCTCAAAAAACAAAAAAAAAAAAAGAAGGAAAAGCTTGAAAATATCTGCAAGGAATAAGAGTTGATTTTCTAAAAAATGACATAGTAGATATTAAAAGGAACCAACTAGAACTGCTAGAACTGAAAAACACAGTAAGTGAAATTAAAAACTCCATGGATAGGTTTAACAACAGATTAGACACAGTTAAAGAGAGAATTAGTGAACTAGTAGAAACTATCCAGAGGGCATCACAGAGAGACAAAAAGGTGGAAAGCGCATAAGGGAAAATGAGAGACAATGAAGCTATAGGAGAGTCTAAATTCAGGGGGAGAGAGAAAATGGAGCAAAAGCTCAAGTGATGCAGGCAGAAGAATTTTCCATTGTGATGAAAGATACCAATGTACAGACCCAAGAAGTCCATTAAGATTCACATTTAAATACTTCCTAGTGAAACTACAGAAAATCAAAAACAAAAAGAAAAGCTTAAAAAGCAGCCAGAAAAAAATCATTGTCTTTGGAGGAGTGGCGGTTGGACTGACAACCGTGGAAACAAGAAGACAATTGAATGACGGTATCTTCAAGTGCTGAGAGAAAGTTACTGCCCTCTTAGAATTCTAGACCCAATGACAATGACTTTGAGAATGAAGGTGAAATAAAGCTATATTAAGACAAAGAAAAATTGAAAAGATTAGACCTACTATAGGAAATTCTAAAGGTGAGGGTGTGACAGAAGGAAAATAATCCCAGATGCAGAACTGAAGTAGAGCAGAAGGAACAGAAGCAAAACAAATTGTAAAGATGAGGACAAATCTCATGAGTGTTGACATATAAAACAATAATAATTGCAGTGAATTTTTTTAAATTTTATTTATTTATTTATTTTTGAGACAGAGTCTCGCTCTGTCACCTGGCTAGAGTGCCTTGGTGTCAGCCTAGCTCACAGCAACCTCGTTCTCCTGGGCTCAAGCGATCCTCCTGCCTCAGCCTCCTGAGTAGCTGGGCCTACAGGCATGCGCCACCATGCCTGGCTAATTTTTTCTATTTTTAGTAGAAACAGGGTTTCACTCTTGCTAAGGCTGGTCTCAAACTCCTGAGCTCAAGTGATCCTCCCGCCTTGGCCTCCCAGAGTGCTAGGATTATAGGCATGAGCCACCACGCCCAGCCTGCAGTGAATTTTTTAAATGTAGAATTAAAATACACAACTGCACACTGAATTGGGCACTTTAAAATGACTAAAAGGGTAAATTTTTTGTTACGTATATTTTGTCACAATAAAAAAATGCATGACTATAATAGCATACATGTAGAGTAATTGAAGGTACAGTGTTCTGAATAACTTTCAAATTAGTAAAGGAAAAATGAAGTAAGACCAAAATCAATCCAAAAGAGGACAAAAGAAGGAAAGAAAAATAAACATAGGGCAAACGGGACAAAGAGAAAGCATAGACGGAAAAGCCACCAGCATCTCTTCCTCCCTCCCCCTGGCCACGCGCCCCTGCGGCCATCATCCATCCATCCCACTGTGGGCCTGGGACTGTGCTAAGCTCAGGTGGGTAACACCCCACTCCTCCTCCAAAGATACCCAAATGGCCGGTAAGCGCATGCAAACATGCCTGTCATCGTCAGTCATTAGGGAAATGTGGATGGAAACCGCAACGAGATGCCACTTCACACACACACGGGGATTCTGTTATCAAAAAAGGAAAAGGAAAATAGGTGTGGGTGAGGATGTGGAGAAATCGGAGCCCTCGTGCTTGCTGGTGGGAATGTAAAATGGGGCAGCTACTGTGGGAAATTTGGCAGTTCTTCAAATTGTTAGACTTAAACGTATAACCCAGTAACTCCGCTCCTAGGTATGTACCCACAAGAATTGAAAAAGGAAACTCAAATAGATATTCACAGCAGCATATTCATAACAGCCAGAAGGTGGGAACAACCCATGTCCATCAGCGATGAATGGAGAAACAGATGTGATATATACATACAATGTGATATATATTATATATAATACAGACACAGTTATTATTTAGTCTTATAAAAGGATGAGGTTCTGACACATGCTATGACATGAATGAACCTTCAAATCATTATGCTAAGTGGAAGACGCCAGACACAGAAGGACACATACTGGATGATTCCACTTACACGAGGTGCTTAGAAGAGGCAAACTCATAGGGGCTGGTGTAGAATAGAGGTTCCCCGGGGCTGTGGGAGGGAGGAGTGGGAAGTTGTTGCAAAATGGACAGAGAGCTTCTGTTTGGGATGATAAAAACCTCTCGAAATGGATAGTGGAGGTGGTTGCACAACATTTTGAATGTACTTAATGCTGCTGAATTATCTACTTAATATGATTAAAATGGTACATTTTAAGTGTATTTTACCCCCCAAAAAAGAATAAAAAATGTAAATTAAAAAATGGAATATCTGATTAACCATAATAAAAGAGTAAGTTGGAAAAGTAATAATAAAATAAAATACAAAGCACATACCCTGGTGAGCAAGACAGGCACAGGACTAGGTATTTATAAGTGCCGTGGGGAGGGCTGGGGTAGAGATGCAGGCAGGAGGGAGCACTCAGGGAAGGCTCCCTGGAGGAGGAGGCCTGAGTTGGGCAGGCAGAGGGGCAGGGGCTGGGAGAGACCCAGAAACAGGGGGTTTTCAGGCTCTTGCAGTGCAAGGCAGTGATAGGCGGTCAGGGCAGGCAGGGTGGGGCAGGAGGTGGGGACTGGATCCTGAGACTCTTGAGAACCATGAACAGGCCCGAGACTGGGAGGGAGACGTCAGGACTAGGTCCTAAGCCACCAGGTGCAGAGCGAATGGCAGACTGTTCCGCAGGCTAGAGCCCAGCCAGGGGCTGTGGCACAGTCCAGGAGAGCATTGCTGCCCTGGAGCAGGGCGGAGGCCAGGCAGGTGGCGAGCTGCAGGTGCATTAAAGGAATTGTAGGTGGAACTGGCAGGGCATGGTGGTGCCAGAATGGGGGAGGCAGATGGCAAAGGTGGCTCTGGCAGCGGTGCAGCTGCAGGGAATTCAGAGGTGCGGGGAGCAGGGTTTGGACCGGCTCAGGGGACCTGGTGAGGGTGTGGAGAAGCCCTGGGGCGTCTGGGGATCCTCCTCCCTGCTGTGATGGCCTGAGCAGGGCTGGCTGGTGCTGGGGACTCAGGCTGCACTTGCTGACTGTCTGGGACGGGACACAGCAGACAGGGGGCCCTGAGCCTCCATGGAGAGAGTCACCTGTTGCTGCCACAGGGTCTCCAAGCTGGGCTGCGATGGGGCATGAACCCCCCCCGCCCCTCCCTTCCTGTCCCCTTCCAGGAGCCCAGAGCCTGGTGCACTGGCTCTGCTTGGCTGGGCCTGGCAGCCTGGTGGGCCGATGAGGACAAGGCCCTGGGGGCAGGTTATGTCCTCGCCCTGGTCCAGGCTCTCAACTACCACCATCTCTCTGCTTGTTACTCTGAAACCCAGTTCTACCTGAGGGTCCCAGGGCTCAGGGTGGTGATGCTGGGTGGCTCCAGGGACCGGGCAAGGTGGGGCACCGGGGCAAGGCTGGCCGGGTGCAGCAGGCCTCTGGCCTGACCCCTAGGCACCTGGCTTCAGCCAGTCCATTGAAACTCTAGGCCTTTGTGAAAACCTCAGCCAGAGACCACTCCAGCCATCCCTCCCTGAGCCCCTGCCTCTGCCCTTAGCTAACGCCCACCATGGTCCAGTACAGATGGCAGCCCCTGCGGAGGTAGGCGGCCTGTTCAGGGCAATCTTGGGCACAGTCAGGGCCGCAGGTGGGTGAGCAGGAAGTGGGCTGAGCCCTCCTCCTTCCTGAGGGTCACGGCCTCTCTGGAGTCACACAGCTGGTCACCTGCACAGCCAGGATGGAGTTGGCCTCTCTGCTTTCCCCTTGGTACCCCCACTTTGTCAGTGCCCTTGGGCTGCCGCAAGCCCCCACTTACTCCACCTGGGGCGGCCTCCCTTCCTACACGGCCCATCCATCCACTCACTGGTGGCCTGATTCCTGGAGACGCTTTTTCCTCCAGTGTGACCCATGTACAGGGAACGGTGCCGTATCTCCCCTGGGGGGAATTACAGCGCTCCTAGGACAGACACTGGGGCCAGTCAGGACCTTCCCACCCAAGCGCCGCTGTTGGAGACGGGCCACAGGCCCACGACAGAACCTGGGTCCCTCAGGGGATGACCAGAGTCGCTGGGAGAGTGAAAGGGCTGCAGGCCGGTCCAGGGCAAGAGGTAGGGCCTGAACCCCTGCCCAGGGAGGGAAGGGGAGCTGCTTCCAACCCCCTGAGCTGCGATTGTGCCCACCCTGCTGTCCCATCCTCCCGTCCTCCAGGCCTGCTCAGTCCAGGACACCTGAGGAGTCCCTGCTCTGCATCACGGCTGCTCTCATCACACCGTCCGGCCTGCCCTGGTCTGGCTGTGTCCCCCCACACTGTGACCCATTAGGGCAGGGACCAGGCCCAGGGCCCCAGAACACCAGGGCCAGAGAGGGCCTCAGAACAGACTCAGAAAGGCCTCATACCCCAGCAAAGGCGTGCTAAGACGCCTCTGCCCCATCATTTCCTAACACTTCGGATCAGGAAACCCCTGTAAGATGTGACGGTGTGAACAGGTAATGCTCAGGGCTTTGAGGGGACATAACTTGTTTGTCTCTCCATTTTGATGCAGAGACTGAGGATGAGGAAAAGAGGTGTCCAATGGCCCCACCAACACAGGGCGGCATCTGGGGGGCAGCAGGTGCCCGGGCTCAGGTTACCTCCCCACTCTGGAAACAGGGCGCAGGGCCAGCGGGATCAGTGGCCATTACTAATGCATGCGCTGGCTGTGGCCGAGCGGCCATCTCGGCCTCCCCATTGGGGCCCTAGGAGGGGCCTGGGGTCGGCCCAAGGCCCGCTGCATGCCAGCCCTGCCCCAGCAATGGCCCTGGGGAAACGCCAAGGCTGACCTGGGGGACAACCAGTCCCCACAGTCTGAGAGCTCAGACCCGCAGAAAGGAGGGGCCGGGCAGCATCCCAGGTCAGTGCTCTCGGGGGACCTGCTCCCTGCCCCTGAGCCTCCTGTGACACGTCTGTGCCCAGCTGCCTTGCCTGGCGCTGATACCACCTCAGATTTGAATTTCGTCTTTGCAAGGGAAATGATCTCGTTCCTGCCGGGGCCTCCACCCTGGACAACACCCCGAGGGCTCCTCTGCCCTGTGCAGTCCCCATGTGGGCAGCTTGCTTCATGCACCCAGATCCTTGGACACAGGGGTTTCCTGGGGTGAGCCTCAGTTTCCTCACCGGGATCCCTGATGCTTTTGGTTTTATTGACGCGTCTGTCTGTCTGCCTGCCTGCCTTGCTGCAGAAAGGATTTCAGGCATTGTGGTTTTGTACCTAGTAACCCACTCCGCCCCGTGAGGTACAGAGGGCAGATTGCTGGCCTGTTTTACATGTGCAGTCACATGTGCTTGGGCACAGAGAGCTTAAACGGCTTACTCAAGGCCAAACAGCTCACCCAAGGTCACACACTGGTCTCCTTATCGCCAGCCCAGGGTTCTTTCCACCAGACTCATATACCTCCCCATGAATAATTAGCACCCGCTGGCAGGGCGGTCACCAACCACATCCCTCTTCTCACGTTTCTGAAACATCGACACCAGCCTCTCTGCTCTCCCCGTGGCTGCTCGGCCACCCACTCCTGTGAGCTGGAGGACCTGTGTGTTCCAAATTCTTAGCCAATTCCTTCTCCTCCTGGAAGGAAGACGGCCAGATCATGTCTTTATCCTTCACAGGCAGGGGTCTCATCCTCCCCAAGCTGCCTTGTGTCATCCTGATTAGAATCTCATTCACTCATGTCGGGCCTGAATGCAAACATGAGACATTCTCACACTCACACACACATACACACACACACACACACACTGACGTTGCAAGAGCACCTACAATAAAACATCTTTAATTCATAATTTGACCTTTGTGATAACGAGCAGGAGGAAATGTACCTTTGCACCCTGTATGCAAAAAAGAAAGCATAGAGTAAATAAATAGCATGACTGAGAAAAATCACTTACTCAACATCCTACAAGAATCATCTTCACCAGGCTGGAGTGCAGTGGCTATTCACAGGCACCATCCCACTACTGATCAGCACGGGAGTTTTGACCTGCTCCATTTCGAACCTGGGCCCATTTATCCTCCTTAGGCAACCTGGTGATCCCCCACTCCTGGGAGGTCACCACACTGATGCAGAACTTAGTGCGGACACCTGATCAGCGTAGCACACTGCAGCCCAGAGCTCCTGGGCTCAAGCCATCCTCCTGCGTTAGCCTCCTGAATGGCTGGAACTACAGGTGTATGCCATTGTGCCCAGCTTTTCTCTGTTTACTTCTAAGGAGTGACTTCCCAGATATACTAAGTAAAACCAATTAATCAATCAATCAATAGGTAGAGCTCTTTTTTTTTCTTCCTCTTCTTTCTCTTCCCTTCCCTTTCTGAACAGTTCATCCCCAAAGCCATGACGTGGGCTGAACAAGGAAGGCAACCACGCTGGGGCACAGGTGGAAGCCGGAGCCAGATGAGGAGGGATCGGTGAGGAGGGGTATGAGCAGGTAAGAAACGCATCACTTGCCATCCTACCACCCACTGTAGGGTGTCAGAGTCTGAGCAGGATGGGAAGGGTATCCCATGGGAGATGCACCCATCATGGAGTGTCAGAGGCCAGAGTGAGGACGGCACCCACGTGGAAGGGTGGACTCACCTGGAATGTCAGAGCCCAATAGAAGTGTACAGAGCTTCTCCCCATCATGGGGGAGGAGCGGTGGCAATGCGAGACTGGTCGCCTATAGGAACTGATCGAATAAGTAGGTATTTTAAGAATAACAGGTGCTGGCCTCTCCCTGTTGGAGAGGGAGGTACAAATATGGAAAAGGGTAAAATCAGAATAAATTCTATGGAGTTGGAAAACTTGGGGGCTTTATTTTTGTGTCATGTATTGTCTTAGTCTGTTTTGTGTTGCTGTAAAGGAATACCTGAGGCTGGGCAATTTATAAAGAAAAAAGATTTATTTGGCTCATGGTTCTGCTGGCTGGAAGATTGGGCATCTGGTGGCAGCCTCAGGCTGTTTCTCCTCATGGCAGAAGGAGGGACCAGAGTGTGCAGAGATCACAGGGCAAGAAAGGAAGCTGCAGAGACAGGAGGGAGGGGTCAGACTTTTTTTTAGCAACCAGCTCTCACAGGGACTAAAAAGCAAGAATATGCATTACCACGGGGCGGGGGGGGGGGGCACCAAACCACTCTAAATGCCTTTCTCTGCGGAAAGGAACCAGGACTTCCTACAGCAATGGCTGGTTTCAGATCTAGGACAAGAAATGTACAGATGTGCCTGGGACATCTTGTTGAGCCAGAAAATAGGAAAGTGTTCAAAGAAATATAGGGACATGTCAAAAGGACACAGGAGCCCACTTGCATGGGCTCTCGCTGGCCAAATCTAAGATAAGTGAGTATTAAAATAAGTAATGATAGTAAAAAATTATAATTCATTGGATAAAATCTGAATCTATTCTACTCTATACTGATGTCAATAAATAAATTGGAAGTTTGATGAGGAACAGGATATTTACGTAGTCTCAAAGCATTTCCACATGAAACGTGTATTAGTAGCAGAGGGGACAAGAGAACCTTCCCAGTGGAGAAGCCCAGCAGACAGCTCACTCCCTTACTGCGGTGACCAAAGTGCACATCACCCTTGTGCCCTCCTGGGAAGACGCCACGAGAGTGTCGCTTCTGTGATGTTTATGCAGGAGACGTACAACCTAAGGAATCTAATCACGAGGAACCACCAACACACACAGACTGACGGCCACTCTGCAAAATCACTGGCTGGCAGCTTTCAAAGCAGTTGAGGCCACGAGAGGCAAGGAAGGACAGAGCACGTGCTTCAGGTGGAGGGAGACTAACGAGGCTTGGTAACCGAACACGATGCAGGATAGGGACAGGGTTGGGACAACCGATAACGAATGGGGTCTGAGGACCTGGTGGATATCAGTTTTAATTTCCTGACTTTAATGTTTGTATTGTGGTTATGCAGAAGAATGTTCTTTTTATTTTTAGAAAATATAAAAGTATTCAGAGGTGCAGGACATCATGTTGGCAACTGACTCTGAAATGGCAAAAAACGAAGTTCTATTTACTGTGCTTATAATTTTCTGTAAGTTTGTAATTATTTGCCATTTTTGAAAAAAGTGTGAATCAACGTAGAGGACGGTATGTACTATGTGCTATCATTTATCTGAGAAAGGGAATATGAAAGCATATGTGTGTTTGCTTCAATTATTTTATGGAAGAAAAGAGCCATACAGATTTTTAAAAGGGTTACCTGTGGGGGCAGGAGGTGGTTAGAGGGTGAAGGGATCAGGGATTGACTAGACTTATTTGATGGACCTTGTTTTGTAGATTTGGTGATAGAACTGTGTAAGTATGTTACAAAGTTATAAAATAAAATTAAATGTGAACTTTTGAATAATAAAATATATGAAACAACCAAAATGTCTATCAGCAGTGGACTGTTTAAACAACTTATTACATTCATAAAATGAATATTATGCAGCTGTAAAAAAGAATGAGGACATGCTTTAGGTGCATTGACAAAAGAAAGCCCCCAGGCCAGGCATGGTGGCTCACGCCTGTAATCCTAACACTCTGGGAGGCTGAGGCAGGAGGATCGATCAAGGTCAGGAATTTGAAACCAGCCTGAGCAACAGCGAGACCCCGTCTCTACTATAAATAGAATGAAATTAATTGGCCAACTAAAAATATATAGAAAAATTAGTCGGGCATGGTGGCACATGCCTGTAGTCCCAGCTACTCAGGAGGCTGAGGCAGGAGGATTGCCTGAGGCCAGGAGTTTGAGGTTGCTGTGAGCTAGGCTGACGCCATGGCACTCTAGCCTGGGCAACAGAGTGAGACTCTGTCTCAAAAAACAAACAAACAAAAAAAACCCCAAATACTGACAACACCGAAAAGCCAACTGCTGGCAAGGATGTGGAGCAACAGGGACTCTCATTCATTGCTGGTGCAAAATGATACAACGACTTTGGGAGACAATTTAGTAATTTCTTAGAAAACTAAATATACTCTTACCATCCGAGCCAGCAATCACGCACCTTGGTATCTATCCAAGCTAAACATTTGTGTCCACACAAAAACCTGCACATGGATGTTTATAGCAGCTTTGTTCGGAATTGCCAAAACTTGACAGCAATCAAGATTTCCTTCAGAAGGTAAGTGGATAAATAAACTTAAATCCAGACACTGGAATATTACTCAGTGCTAAAAAGAAATGAGCTATCAAGCTACGCAAAGGCAAGGAAGAACCTCACATGAATATTACTAAGTGAAAGCCAACCTGCAAAGGCTACACACTACTGTGTCATTCCAACCATAGGACATTCTGGAAAATGCGACAGTAAAAGGATCAGTGTTGCCCGGGGTTCGGGGAGGGGGGGAACAGGCGGAGCACAGAGCACTTCAGAAGCACTCTGTACGAGGCTTTCCTGGTGGATACATTTGTCCAAGCCCACAGCGTGTATACCACCAAGCAAGAACCCTAATGTGAGCCCTGGGCTTTGGGTGGTGAGGATGTGCCCGGGCAGAAGCGTCAGCACCAGTCTGGTGGGGACATTTGTAGTGGGGGAGGCGTGTGGGGCCCGAGGGTTTATGGGAAATCTCTGTACCTTCTGCTCAATTCTGAGCCGAAAACTGCTTTAAAAAATTAATTGTTAACAGTGGCAAAAAAGAAGGAGGGCATTCATTAGGTACTTTGATGAAATGATACTGTGCTAAACAATGCATAGAGTCAACTACATTTATGGAATGGTGACTATAATGTATATTCATACTTGCTTGCATTTTAAAAACTCTGGCTGCAGATTGAGAAGTGGACAAGAGGGGCTGGGGTGGGCCCTGCCACGCGGCCATGCTCCCTCCCACTGGGGGCCACAGTGCAGGAGACAGTGACAGCCAGGTCCACAGCTGGTCAGTCACTGATCATGGTAGACTGTGCCCATGTGAGGCCTGGCCATTGTCATATAACCTTACACTGTGTGGTGAGAGGTACCGGTGACATGCTAACAATTATGGTGGGAATCCCAACTTTCAAGAGAGGTGACCTGGCGCGATTACGGCAGTTTGGGGAACAATATAAAATACTTATGCTGGAGTTTCAAGGTGGCAGGTTAGGGAGATAGAGGCTTGATAAGCCTCTTCTTTGGGGTTTTCTGTAGAACTTTGCTTGGGACGGGCTGACCACTGTCGCCACAAACTGGAACATGCTCCCCAAGAACCAACCAGGGAGGGTAGAGGGGCCACAGTAACATCCAGAATCCTTTGCTAAAATTGTAGCCTCCACACTGGCAAGAGTAACTGGCAGGAGAAATGTGCAAAATAACCCAGGAAAACACTTTACATCCATCACCCACTTGTTACAAAGGATGTTGCAAAGGGCACACAGGACCAGGTGTGCCAGAAAGGACACGGACACAGAGCTTCCACGTCCTCTCCGGCACCGACAGCACCTGGAAGAGTTTTTACGGAGCTCAATACAACTTAATCTCTGTGCCTTTTCCCGCTTCGCAGAGGCGGTTGTGAGGGGCTGAGAGCGCCAACCCTCTAATCACTTGGCCTTTCTGGGGACCAGCCCCACCCTGAGGGTGAGGGGCCCCTCCATAAGTCACCTCACCAGGATAAACTCAGGAGCTATGGAAAGGGGCCCAACATGAATGACAAAAGACGCTCCCACCGCTCAGGAGATTCCAAGGGCTTAGGGGACCACTGAGCTGAGAACTGGGAACAAATATGGTTCATGTTATACCACAGTGTCCACGAGGCCCTGGGAGGAGAGGTCTGGGACTGGGGTGGACAGGTGTGGGGAGGCTGGCTGGAGGCTGGGGGTGCCATGGACAGAGCCGACACTCCACCTTCCAGAATGGCCCCCGAGTCTCAGTTCCCTCATGAAAGAAGATGGCAATAGCGCCTGCCTGAGGGGCAATCGGGGGTAAAGTGGGTGAGCTGGGGAAGGCGTTTGGTTTGCACAGCGTGTGTGGTCGCTGATGGCAGTAACTGTTCTAAGCACTGCCCTGGGAGATGCAAGGAGATGATGTGGCCGGGAGGGAAAGATTCTGCAGGGACAGGGACCCTGTGGTCAGGGTGACAGGAGCAAGGGTTTGGGAGGTGGTGCTGGGAGGCATTGGCGCGGTGACCCATCTCTCAGGACCCTGCTCCTAGCACAGTGGGAGTTCAGGTGCCAGAAGCACAGAACCCCGATGGAGGAATAGCTTAATGGCTCTCCCTACTCAGGTCACGGAGGTCGCTCAGAGGAGCGCTTGCCCTAGGAAGGGAGGCTCCCTTGCCTGGTTCTGATTGCCCAGGCCTGAGAATGCTTTCCCCAAGAACCGTCGAGAAGAGATCTTATCTCTTACCTGCCTCGTGCTCAAGACGCCAGTCATCAGGAAGTCCTGCTCAGTGTCTCTCCTCATGCCCTCATGCGGGAGCCCTGGCAGGTGGCCCTCTGCTGGGCTGGGAGACATAGGCAGAAAGTCTTTTGGAGAAAAAAAACACAAGTCAGGATTGGAGGCCGCCGCCCAGCTCCCTGGGGATGACTACACGCCCTCAGCTTGGGGGGACAGGCTGGGGAGGGCCCCAGCTGCTGCCTGGAGGAGACAGGGCCAGTCAGTCTTGGAGCTCCATACCCAGCCTCTGTCAACTTCAAAAGCAATTTCCTTTATTGCTGGCGTCACTGGCTGGCACTCTGGATGAGGGAATTAATGCTGGGAGCAGGTGGGCACAGTTAATACCTGCATACGGCTCTATGTTCTTGCAGCAGTAAACAAAGATAACCTGAACTCTAAACAGCCGGCTCCAGGCGGCCCGCGGGGCTCCCGCCCCTCAGCAGATGCCAGGCTTGATAGTTTGGAAGCCCTCAGAGCCTTCCGGCTGCCGAGAGGCAGGGCAGGTGGCATCAGAGATGCCAGGGCGAGGGCAGCCCTGCCCGAGGACCCCGTCATTTCCCCGGCCCCTCACCTCCAGCATCTCACTGCTCCCCACACAGGGAGTCCCGTGTCACCACAATTGCTGTGGCTATCTTGTGAGTCCTGGGCCTCCGAGCCTGGCTGGCGGAGAGGGACAGAGGCACCTGGACAACCTGCCACCTGGCTCCCCTATATCCCCCAGGAGGGGCTGCTCCAGCTCCCTGCTGGCCCAGGGCTGGGAGCTGGGGACCTCCCTGCTAGGTGGGCTCCTGGGGCCTGTGCTCAGGCTCCTGAGGCTGCTGGGGGGTCCTTGTCCCTCTCACAGCCCCACCCCCATGTCTCTGAGGGCAGGACACTAGCGTCACTCAACAGGCTCTTCCTGGGCTGACGGTGCAGACCCTCGTGGGTGCCCTTCAGCTGCCAGAGCTTCCCGGGCTGCCTGCAGGGCTCCCAGGGCAGGTCCCACCGGCACTAGGAGTGGGACCACTGGTCACTAAGGCTTTGCACCACCCACTCTGCAAGCTGACGGCCTCACATACTTGGGCTCCTTTTACTGTCCCGACGACAGCCCGGTAAGGCAGGTGCTGTTACCGTCTTGACTCCAGCTGAGGAAGCTGAAACTCAGAGATGGATGGTGGGGACTGAGGGCACTGAGGAGCCCCGGACGTCCCACCTGTTGCCTCATTTGACCCCACACAGGCCTGGAGGTAGGTACTCTCACATGCCCCGGCACAGGTCAGGAATGGGGCCCCTTGCATGAGGTCAGCCAGCCAGGACGTGGGCAGTCCAAGTCCCGAGTCACCATAGTGCCCTGCTGCCTGGCCCTCACAGCCAGTCACTGCAGGAGCCAGATTTGAACCCCATGTGTCTGGCTTGGGACGCCCGACACGGGGCCTTTGACTCCTCTCTCAGCCCTGACCTCACAGTCAGCATCAGAGTCGGTTCTGGAAGCTCCTTCCCCTACACCTGCAGCCAGCATCATCCCCAGGGGTTCAAGCCGTCTCCTCTCCCCTGCTGCCTGCTGCAGTCCTGACATAAAGCCTGCTCCAGTCCAGATGTAACAAAAGCAGAGGCTTGCTTTGTGTCAAGGGCCCCACGGCCTACAGAATCGCGTGGAAAGTTCTCAGCCTCCAAGATCTGCCACGGCTTTACTTCCCAGGCCTCCTGCCCAGACAAGCAAGGCTGTCACAGCCCAGGCCCAGGACGGAGGGCCGCCCCCATCCTCTGGGGACAGAGGGGTCTGTCCCAGGTGCTGCAGGAGGGAGAAAACACTCTGGCTGGGGGTCAGGGAAGCTTCCAGAAGGAAGCAGCTTTTCAGGTGGTCCTGAAGGATGGGTGGGCTGGGGCTGGGTCAGGAGGGTTGGGGCAGAAGAGTCCACACGGGCAAAGCTAAGGCAGGAAAGCTGGGGCCAGGGGTCTCTGGAGACGGGGACGGGGAGTCAGGCAGAGCAGCATCCCAGAACACAAGAGGGACACACCATCCACAAACCTCCAGGAGAAGCCTGGAAGCCCAAGAACGGTGGGGGAAGTGGGGTGTGTTGAGGGGTGCCATCCTGACAACCCTCCCACAGCTGAGGAGGTGTCAAAGCACCCGAAGGGTGACTGAGGGCCTGGATTCTGCTTCCATCGCTGCCTGTTACCAACCTGCTGTTTCTCTGGCCAGGTCTTCCTGTCCCTCAGTCCCAGCGTCCTCATCTGTAAAGTCGGGGAGAGGGGAGCAAAGTAAACCAACAGTCAATTTGCAAAACCTGTTTAGCATTAGCAGCTGGAAGCTTTTCCTTAAAGGAGATCTTTCTTGGAAGTCTTCAGAGCAACATAAGGCCAGGTGGGGTGATTCACACTTGTAATCCTGTAATCCCAGCACCTTGGGAGGCTGAGGTGGGAGGATCACTTGAAGCCAGGAGTTGGAGATCAGCCTGGGCAACATAGCAAGACCCCATCTCTAGAAAAATCTTAAAAATTAGCTAGGTGTGGTGGCGCACCTATAGTGCCAGCTACTCAGGAGGCTGAGGCAGGAGGATCACTTGAGCCCAGGAATTTGAGGTTTCAGCAAGCTGTGATGATACCACTGCAACTCAGGTTTGGGTGACAGAATAAGACCCTGCCTCCAAAAAAAAAAAAAAAAAAAAAAAGAGAGAGAAAGAAAATAGAACTTGGAAAAACAATGTAGGAGTGGGGGCTCCCAGGGGCCATCAGCCTCCCCTCCCTATCTGGTGTTGGCTGACGAGGCCAAGTTTGACAACCACTGGGTTTGGTGATCTGTCATGACTTCTGACTCCACCCCATGACAGACCCCTGATCCCCACTGCCCATCTCCAGCTCAGGGCCAGGCCTGTGGCCTTATCTTCCCACTGGCCCCTCCCGGGCTGTCGCTGGCCTTGCAAGGGGACAAAGAGCCCCTATCCTGGAGGAGGAAGGGCCAGCCCAGCCGGACAGCCCCAGGTCCCCAGCAACAATATTGAATTGTCCACATTTCTGTCGGCCCAGGGTCCCTGCAGCCTGAGGGAGGGGGGCAACCCAAGAACCCAAGGACCTGTAAGAAGGACAAGCCCCCCGTTTTACTCCTGGAGCAGAACCTTCTAGAATCCCGCAGCCACAGGCCAAGATCAGCCAGACCCCATGTCAGCATTCCCCAAGAGGCCCTGCCCACAGCCAGGGCCGAGTGCCGGCTGCATACACGCCCACCCAGCCTGCTGGAATTCATGACAGTGTGTGGGGGGGGGGGCGTGTGTGCGTGCGGCTTCTGCAATATGAACCAATAATGTTCTCAATTTGCACACCCTTTGACCAAGAGATCCCACTCATCAGAATGTATCCTAAAGAAACTCACTTTTTTTGTAACAGCAGGAAGTTGGAAATTGCCACCGAGCCCTGTCCGAGCCCTGTTTGAGTCTGTCTGTGATCTCTGCTCCTGCGGGCTTGCCCCCTCACGTCTGTCACTCACCTCTGCCCTCCTGGCTTCTGCTGCCACTTGGACAGGCCCTCACCTGCCGCCCTCCGTGTTCTCTGCTGCCCTACGAGGAGACTCTGGCCAGCATGGCTACGATCACCTGGTGATCCTTAAGATGGGCTTGGTAAACGAAGGAATCACCCGAGGGTGAAATAACGCACAGGAATTCATTGTCATAGGATGTAACTTTCCCAAATGAGAAAAGATTACTCAATGAGAAAAGTAAGATACAAAACAGTGCATACAAATGGTCTCGTTTTCTGATCAAAACAAAATGCACGTGGAAAGAAAGGAAGGAAATGGTGCCCATGGCAGTGAGCGCTCTGCTGGGGCCTATGTTGCCTGCTGTCGGCGTCTCTGCAGTCTGGACATCACTTCTGTGATGGGAGCCAAATATTAGTTTTCAAGGGGAATTAGAGAAAAAAGAAAAAGAAAAATCCAAAGCACCCAAACAGGTCGGGTGCGGTGACACACGCCTGTCATCGGAGTGCTTCAGGAGGCCGAGGCAGGAAGATCACTTGAGCCCAGCAGTTCAAGACCAGCCTGGACAACATAGTGAGAGCAAGACTCTATCTCTACCAAAAAGATAAAAACAAAACAAACAAAAAACCAAAGCACCCAAACAAATTCTTCTGGGTTGCACACCCATGGCCCTCAGGCCTGAGTGGCCCAGCTCCCCTGTGGCCGCCTCCTCACCCCCCCAGCTTTTTGCTGGGGCTTCTCTCACTCTGGTAACATGATCTTCCTGTAAGGAGGTCCCCTGTCCCTTAGGGCCAGCTGTGCCTCCTGGGCTCAGGTCCCTAGCAAGCCCACACCGTGGCTGAGGGCAAAATCCTCTCTGCTGCCCATACCCGGCACTGGCAGGAGTTGAAGTGGGTCTGGGGGACCCCTCTGAGATTGGGTGGGTGACAGTCTCTGCCAAGGGCTTCCTCCCCTTTGGCTAATTATCATGCAATAGGATACCGCAGATGGCTCCTGGCCAGTGGAGACAAAGGGAGGAAACGTGTATCAAGGGTTTCCCATTTCTGTGCACTGTGCTAAATGCTTTACATAGATTATTGAATTTGAGCAGAAGATTCTCATGAGGTAGATCTGTTTCTAGCCCCATCTTGCAGATGAGGAAACTGAGGCACACAGAGATTGGGTAACCTGTTTAATTAAGGTCATCCTGGCCAGGAAGCCAGCAGAGCTCTGGTCTCCTGTGCCTGTTCCAGTGGGGCCAGGTCCTAGAACCTTTCCTGGGTTGGGAGGGAAGCGGGGGGTCCCTTCTGCTGCTCAGCTGAGGCCCCTGGGTGGGACAGGTCCAGTGAGGCCCTCTCTGCCACCCCCAGTTGGTACTGCCACAGGCAGTGGGGCCTAGGAGCCCTGACAGGCTGTTTCTGCTGCCTCCCCCTCACCCAGGACAGAAGGGACAGTGTTTACCTCTTTAGGGCATGTGCCCAACTCTCCTCTGGATGGGCCACATCCTGTTCCCTGGGTCTTCTGAAAGGCTGGAGTGGGAGAGGCTGGAGCGTGGAGTCCTGGGTCTTTCCCACCTCGAGGGGCGCAAGGCCCGATCCCCCTCACCCTCGGGGGTCCCCCCTTCACGGCCACGTCAACCCCTGGAGTGGGTCTGAGTCCTCAGCACCAGGTGATCGTAGCCATGCTGGCCAGAGTCTCCTCGTAGGGCAGCAGGGAACACGGAGGGTGGCAGGGGTGAGGGCCTGTCCAAGTGGCAGCAGAGGCCAGGAGGGCAGAAGTGAGCGACAGACGTGAGGGGGCAAGCCCGCAGGAGCAGAGATCACAGACAGACTCAAACAGGGCTCGGAGGCACCCCCCAGGCACCAGCAGCTTGTGGCATCGGACACGTAGCTGCAGGGACTGGGGCATGGGTGGGCTTGAAATAAAAACACAAGATTCCTGGGGAAATTTGAATTTCAGACAAACAACAAGTACTTTTTAAGTATATCCTGTGCGATATATGGGACATGCTTATACTAAAAAATGATTCACCGTTTAGCTGAAATTACAATCTGCCTGGCGTTCTGAGTTTTACTGGGCACCCCGGCCCCAGGGCCTGTTTTCCTCGGCTGCAGCGGGCACCTACTTGCCCCCTCCGGCCACTGGCACCCATATCCACACAGCCACGGGCCTCCTGGTCCTGTTTCACTCTAAAGTCTCGTCTCCACAGCCTGTGGAGGCCAGGCCTTGCCCAGTGCAGAGAAAGGCTTAGCCTGACGGGACCCCTCTCTTGAGTGCCGGCTCGGACTGGAACGCCGCTGTACCCAAACGTGCCGAACTGTCACCCTGTGCTGCCGGAAATGTGCCGAGGAGCTCGGGTGTGCTTTGGGACTGAGCCTGTGGGTTCCTCAAGGGGTGGGTGGCCGCCGCTGCTGCAGGACAAGTGCCCAGAGGAGGCACAGGCTCTACCAAAGGTGTCCAGGGCCCAGGCCTGGGGGTTGTGACCAGGGTGTGACCTCCCCCCCCCCAGGCAGCTCTGGGAACAGCGTAGAATGCCCTGCGGGAAGGGGGTCTGACCCTTTGCTTTAGCAGATGAGTGTCATGAAGCCCAGAGAAGCAGCTCCGAGTCCAGAGCCCAGGCCCTTTGGCCCTCAGGGCAGGGCTGCCCTGTGATGTGGGGTGCTGCCTGGTTACTGTGGCCTCTGGCCAGGACATGCTACTGTTCCCATGGGGGTCTAGCATTTTCTACTGAGCAGAGTTCTCCCCCTGTTCTGTCCCATCTGAGGTGCACGGCACCCCAGACAATGCATGGAACTGTAACCCTGGGTTTACAGAAGCGGAAGCGGAGGCCCATGGAGTCTAGGCCAGAGCCGTGCGGAGAGACGGTGGTACAGCTCCAGCAGAACTGGAACCCATCTCAGCTCCTGGCAGAGTGAGGACACCCAGGGCCACTTGCTGCTCATTCCTCAGCCAGACTGGGGCGGTACCCGGGGAAGCTGTGCAGAAGCTTGAGCTCATGGGCTCTCGGGTGGTGAAATAGATGTTTGTGTGTTTTTGTACAAAACCCACACGGCCTTGGTAGGGCCCAGTTCATGCTCAAAGGGACTTTGCAAACTCATGGATGATGACAGAGATGCCTGCAGCGCCCCTCCCCACGCCCACGCTGAACTGGCAGGTGAGCCCCAGCCCCTCCCTCTGCAAAGGTGCCCGCTGGCCCCGGAGCCCAGAACTCCCAGTTCCCCACTGCCTGCTTGGCTTGAATGGGTTGCTTCTGACCCTCCCCCTCGCCTTGGTTTCCCTACCTGTGAAGTGGGTGGAACTGTGCTGTCATCTTAAGCTTGCAGGGGCCTAGAGTGATGCCCTGTTTGATTACAAAGCGGATCGAAAGTCTTGGTTTACTTGATACAAGTAATTCTATCCTGCACACAGATAGTTTCGTTGAAAAGCAGCCTCAGGTGGCCTTTCACTAGCCTCCCTGCCCCTCCCAAAAGCCCCCACAGAATGGGCT
Organism: Lepilemur ruficaudatus; assembly: GCA_963574885.1. Classification (NCBI taxonomy): domain Eukaryota; kingdom Metazoa; phylum Chordata; class Mammalia; order Primates; family Lepilemuridae; genus Lepilemur; species Lepilemur ruficaudatus. Next base: position 67,121 of record CAUYRT010035335.1, on the reverse strand, counting down.
GTGAAGGAAAGAGAGAAAGATAATAGGCTCCTCCTGGCATCCCTGAAGTATCGTTGTTGCTGCTTATTCTTGCTGAGGGCTCCCAGGAAGACCCCAGTCCCCGCCCTGCTCCCCCCCAGGCTGGGAGCTGGCCTCTGCTGGAAAGGGCCAGGATGGCCCAGACAATGGGGACGCAGGCCAGAGGGCAGGGTGCCTGCACAACACCCCAGCCACCTGGCCACAGCGTCCCACCCCAAAGGCCACTCACACCGGGCAGCTTTGCTGGAGCCTGTGTCTCTTAATACAAGAGAATCCCATGTAACACAAGCTCAGATCTGGCCTCAGGCCAAGACCTGGTCCCTTCATGTCCCCTGGATATTCAGGTGGAAAGAAAGCGTGAGCTGACCCAGGGGAAGCAGCCACACTGCTGGGAAGGCCACGGTAAGACTATTTCCTACCTCGAGCATTGTAAGGGGTTGCTGGGACCCCTGAGGTCAGCACATACTGCTACATTAGCTCATGGTTCGGTGTGGTTTTGTCTCCCTCCATCTGTGGCGGTTTTGCTGTTGCTTTCCTGCAAACAGCTCTTTTGCAGGTGGTCTTTCATTGTCTGCTCCTAGGAGCCCTTTTGGAAGCAGGCCTCAAATAAACAAACAAGCACATAAATGAAATGTGTCCTGGTGGCTTTCAGGAAGTTGGACATTAATGGAGTGGCAGCACCATCCCCATGATAACCACCATCTTCTCTTCCCAGGGGGTGGCAGGGAACCAGAACGCTGATATCCAGGCCTCTGGTGACCTCGGCCAGTAGCAACTGCAGGCTGCAAATGGCTGCTGTGTGTGGCCTGCGGCAGGCACAGGCTGGAATGGCAGGGGCTGGACTGTTGATTCCAAATGGATGGAAAGCACCTGGACTCTACACTTTGGAGCAGAGTGACTTTCTTTGTCTCTGGGGCTGATGCTAGCTTTGGAGACACAGCTCTAGAAAAAGTTTGAAATTTGTAGCTTTGTGACTGGCATAGTCAGCCCGAAGGGGACAAGCCCTGTCTACAGCCTGGGATCTGGGGCTGCCTCTGGATCTACAGCCACCGGAAGCTGTAGAGGTACTCATACTGTCCTCACATACAATGGCCAGAGGGCTGGCATGACACTCTGACAGACTCAGTTCGAGTCCTGGCTCCACCCATCCTGAGTAACCAAATTATTGAAATTGTCAAGCCTCGATTTTCTTATCCATAAAGTGGGCATAATAATGTTAACCTTATACAGCTGTGGTGAGAAGTGTACTGCACCCACCCAATAAATGTACCCTCCCTCCTCCTGTGTTTTACAATTATAGTCCAGGAAAATGAAACCATGTCTGTTAACAAATACCATCATTCATTTGTTCAATGAACATTTAACGATGCCTACTGCGTGTCAGATGGGTACTGTTAACACCTGAGCTCTGGGATGATCACAGGTGGGGGGCTGAGTCTGCAGGTAGCCAATGCAGTTCAGGGCACGAGCTCAGCATACCTTGGTTTTCTAATCTCAAGACTGAGGGCCACCTAAGCAAGTCCCCTACCAGTCCAGGGATCCTGCAGGTAAGGTCAACACCGCCCCGCTAAGAGAATCGTTCTTTAAATATGGCTCAGCTAAAACTAGTTGGGACTGGATCAGGCAAAGGACAGGTGGCCTGATTAAGCTCCTGCTGTTGCCCCAGTAGAATTAAGCAGGGCAGAGCTGACCCCTTCAATCCCAGCAAGAGAGGTGGAGGTCAGATGAGCCTCCCCAGGGACAAATGGTGGAGCCAGAGAGTCAAGAAACTTGGGTTTGCCAGCGCGGTGGCTCACGCCTGTAATCCTAGCACTCTGGGAGGCCGAGGCAGGTGGATAGCTCAAGGTCAGGAGTTCAAGACGAGCCGGAGCAAGAGTGAGACCCCGTCTCTACTATAAATAGAAAGAAATTAATTGGACAACTAAAAATATATGTAAAAAATTAGCCGGGCATGGTGGCGCATGCCTGTAGTCCCAGGTACTCGGGAGGCTGAGGCAGAAGGATCGCTTGAGCCCAGGAGTATGAGGTTGCTGTGAGCTAGGCTGAGGCCACGGCACTCTACAGCCCGGGCAACAGAGTGAGACTCTGTCTCAAAAAAAAAATAAAAAAGAAACTGTTACCTGACCCCCCTCAGGCACACTTTCTCAGGGCCCCTTGAGACTGTTTCCCTGGGCTGTAATCACTCATATTGGCTCAGAATAAACCTTTTAAAAATATTTTACAGAGTTTGGTTTTTCTGTTAAACCTTACAGCATTTTTGATAATTTTATATCCATCTCTTAAAAGATCTAATAAACATAGAAGCTGAGATTCCTAGTATTGTTGGACAACATTAAATATAGCTTATAGCCCCTGGCATTGCCTTCAATTTTTACTTACTTTTCAACTCTTAAGTTTGTCACTTACTTTGAAAAACAGTATTCACTTCAGTGAGCCAAGTTTTTATACTTCATTTTAATTCTCACCTTTCACTTGCAATTTTATTTTGAATCACATTACCTTCAGGTCATGTAACGTATTATCCAATATGCTTCACTTAAGTGAACCAAAATTCAACATATATTTCTGTTATAGGCCATAAAGGTAAAATAAAAAGAAGTGCTGACTGAATGAGACCTAAAAAACTTCATGCTACCCAAGATTAAGTCAAATTTAATGGATAAAGTTGGCTGTCTTCCTATAATCTGGTTAAGATCAATCAAGCAAAAGTTGTATTTGACTTCAATTTAATTCCAATTAGCTTCGTAATCACATTTTGGAGTCATAGTGCATAAATGAGCAGGGTAGGTCAGCATAATATTACAAACTTCTATTTGGTATAATTCATTTTTAAATATTAAAGATGTACTTATTCTGCAGGAAGAAGTACATTTTCTGCTTGTAGTTTTAAAGTCTTTTTAGTGAAATGTCAATTTCAGTTGGGAAATAGGAAAAGAGGGGAAAGCCCACATTTCATCATTTTTTGGTACATTTATATAGGTACAATATATATGTATTAAAAAATGTTTCCTAATGCATTTCCTAGACCCATCCCAGGACCTCTGGAATTTCTCATTCAAAATCATGCCTATGGCTTGCTTCTAGGTGAATAATGGAAGAAAAAGAAAATCTTACCTTTGGCAAATGGATTCTTATTCTTACTTCCTAGATCTGTGGTGATCTGTAGGACAAAGAAAAGAATTGGATGGTACGTGCTAGGAACTCTTCATCCCTGCATTTGACCTGTACCTAATCACACTACCAATTCTGCTGAGATTTCACAGATATGAATAGGAGCCAAGGTTGTTTCCCTGATATATAGGGATGAAGGAAATAGTCACTGTATGAATGGAAAATACATATTTTCTTAAAGACAGGTCAGAAGCCAAGAGTCATGGCAGTTAGTCTGAATTTGCCATGATCGCTATTGTCCATCTAAATGCCCAATGCAGTTACTCAAATTTATAAGAAAAAAAACATTTATATTTGTCTAGATAAAGTTTACAGTTTTTAAGGGAGTTTCACATTCTTTATTTCCTCTGGTGCTCAAGAACAAACTGAACATAATGTGCAGAACAAAGTTAACATAAGCAATTAGGCAAGAAAAGGAGATAAAAGTAATCCAGATTGGAAAAGTAAAATTATCTCTAGTCACAGACACCATCTTGTATATAGAAAATCCTAAAGAATCCGCTAAAAAACTATTAGTACTAATAAACAAGTTCAGCAAGGTTATATGATAAAGACCAACATACAAAAATCAACCACATTTTTATATAATTGCAATGAGTAATCCAAAATTAATATTAAGAAGATAATTACATTTCTAAAAGCATCAAAAATATACAATATTTAGGAATAAATTTAACAAAGTATAAAACTTATACGCTGAAAACTACAAAGTATTGCTGAAAGAAATTTAAATGGAAAGATATTCCATGTTCATTGATTAGAATGCTTAATATTGTTCAGATGGCAATCCTTCCCAAATCAATCCACAGATTCAACACAAGCCTGATAAAAATGCTATTAATAGTTGGCTTTTTTGCAGAAATTGACAAGCTAATCCTAAAATTCATATGGATTTTCAAAAGATCCAGAACAGCCAATCCAATATTAGAAAGAAAAAAAGAGGGCTCTCATTTCTGAATTTCAAGATTTGCCATAAAACTATAGTAATAGAGTATGATACTGGCATCAGTTTAGACATACAGACCAACAGAATAGAACTGCGCATACAGAAATAAACCCTTGCATTTATGGGCAATTGATGTTTGACAAAAGTGCCAAGAAAATTCAATGGGAAAAGAATAATCTTTTCAACTAGTACTGGAATAACTGTATATTCATATGCAAAAGAACAAAATTGAACCTCTTTATCACACCATAAACAAAAATTTACTCAAAATTGATCACTGATCTAAACGTAGCTAAACATTTTTTTTAAACTCTGATATGTTGACACCTTAGCCCTGATGATTAACAACAACAACAACAAAAAGACTTGAAGAAAATATGGACATAAATCTCTGTAACCTTGGGTCAGGCAAGGCAGAAATGACATCTTAGATTTGAAACAAAAGTTCAAATGACAAAGTAAAGAAATCAGTTAAACTGAACTTCAAAATTAAAAACTTTTGTGCTTCAAAGGATACTATCAAGAAAGTAGAAAGTCCACCCACAGATGGAAGAAAATATTTGCAAATCATGTCTGATAAGAGACTTGTTATCTGGAATATAAAAAGAATACAGCTCGATATTATAAATACAAATAACCCAACTTTAAAAAATGGCAAGTGATCTGAATAGACAGTTTTCCAAAGAAGATATGCAAATTGCCAACAAGCACACAAAAAGATGTTAAAAACCACTAGTCATTAGTGAAGTGTACATCAAAACCACAATGAGATAACATTTATCCTCTAGGGTGGTCATGATGAAAAAAAAATAAAAGGAAAATAGCAAGTGTTGACAAGGATGTGGAAAAATTGGAACCTTTATATATTACTGGTAGGAATATAAACTGTTAGAGCTGCTGTGGAAGACAGTTTGATGGTTCCTCCAAAGTTTAAACACAGAATTAACATATGACCAAAAATAATTTACTCCTTGATATATATATATATATATATATCCAAAAGAACTAAAAACAGGTGCTCAAACAAATGCTTACATGTATGCTCATAGCAGCACTATCCACAATAGCCAAAAACTAGAAACATGTCTGGTGCGGTGATTCACACTTATAATCCCAGAACTTTGGGAGGCTGAGGTGGGAAGATCACCTGAGGACAGAAGTTCAAGATCAGCCTGGGCAACATAGTGAGATCAAATCTCTACAAAAACAAAAAAAATAGCCAGGCCTGGTGGTTTATGCCTGTAGTCCCAGCTACTTGGGAGGCTGAGGCAGGAGGATTGCTTGTAGCCTAGGAGTTTGAGGCTTCATTGAGCTGTGATCACACCATTGTACTCTGGTGTGGGTGACAGACCAAGACCCTGTCTCAAAAAACAAACTAACGATGGCTAATTTTAAGTGTCTATAAAAGAAAAACAAACAAAAAACCCCACAAAAACCCCAAACTAGAAACAACCCAAATGCTCATCAACTAATGAAACATGGTATATCCATACAATAGAATATCATTCAACCATAAAAAGAAATGAAGTACTGATATATTCTGCAACATGGATGAACTTTAGAAACATTAGGCTAAGTGAAAGAATCACAAAAGGCCACATGCTCTATGATTCAATTTATACGAAATATCCAGCATAGATATCTACAGAGGTAGAAACTAGTAGTACCAAGGGCTGGGTGGAGGGGGAAGTGAGGAGTGATTACTTAATGGGTACAGGATTTCTTTATGGGGTTATGAAGACATTCTAAAATTGATGTTGGTGATGATTGGACTACTCTGAATATACTAAACCATTTTACTGTACACTTTAAATGGGTGAATTTTATGGTATGAGAATTTTATCTTGATAAAACCGTTCTCCCCCAAAAGAAAAAAGGGCAAGGGGGAGAAGGAGAGAGAAAAAAGAATGAAAGAAAGAAAAGAAGAGTTATCTCAAAATTGTCTTTTGGTCAGTGTCTGAGACTTGACTGGTGAACAGTTCTTCACGCTAATTAAAACAACTAACGATTGGCTCGCTCTGCCTACACTGTTCACACAAATGCACAGATTTCCTTGTGAGAGTCTGGAATTTTAGAATGTCCTGGCCAGAGTCTCCCTAAGTGATCAGATCCCAATACAAGTCTGGGCACTGAGTCTCTACTGGGTTTGGTTTCCCTGCACAGAAACATCACACACATATTGCTGTATTTTTGTTGCTGGGGAAGGAGCTGTGTGTGAGCACTCATGGGAAGGAGAGAGAATCAGAAAACCTGCACTGTGCTTTCTCCAGACTCCTCTTCTGCCTGTTTGCCTTTTGATCTGGCTGTGTAACCACACTATATCACTTTAACAAATTTTAGCTGTGAGGAAAACCATGTACTGAAGGCTGTAAGTCCTTCTGGTAAACCTGTGAACATGAGGGTGCTCTTGGTGACCCCAGTGGCTATGGAAGGATTCACCAGAATGCCCCCAACTTACTGCGTTGTCTATGAGTACTCTGTGAGTACAGAGTTGTTTGAAAAAAGAAAGTGGGGTAGGTGGGGAATAACTAAATCTTAGTGCCTGGGTGACTATGGAGTCACACAGGATAGGAAACAGCAGCTGAGCTGCTGTCTTCGGTGAGAAGTAAAAGTTACCCATGGAATTTCAGAATGACAGATCCAACTCTACAAGTGTTGGCTCCCTGTATCCCCTGGCTGCTTTGGGCTTTGCTAAAGCTCGGAAGAAAGCACAGATCAGGTGATGCCTTTGGTATTCGTTCGTTCTTCCTTCAATGGTGGGAATTGAAAAGACTCAAACATTCCTCAAAATGGACTTTGCATGGGGAAAAGTCAGTAAAAATTAGTTTGTATTAATAGTTGTTTTCTTCTCCCGATATGATCCAAAAACTCCTGAAGGTGGGCCTTGAGTGGACCAAGAATGTTAAAGGTCTGCACCACACTCTCCTCCAAATGGGATAAAAAATAAGGTTAAATCAGTTCACAGAACTGGGACAAAGCTTTAGAGAAACTAGAGGAGGAAACAAACAAAAAAAAAACCCGAAAGTCAAAAAAGAAAGCTGCAGCAGCACTCCTCCCCTCCCCCAAACCTTTATCTTTTAATTGCTAAATTTACTATGTGTTTGAGTAAACTTGCAATGAGATAAAAGGGGATGGTGATTTTTAAAAATGGCTTTGTATTTTGTGACTATGGGTCTGGATATATAGTAAAATTGATGTAAAATGTTATGATTAATTTCATAAATGCTAAAGAGAAAGCTGCATATACACAAAATACAGTGGAATACAACTTCCTTGCTTTTTATTGCCGGTGGGTGTGTTAGATATAAATTCTTTGAATATTGGAAACAAAAAAAAAATTCTCCATAACTGCTGTTTTTTGCTATGATTTTGTCTCTGGAAAAAAGGAGACAAGATAAAAAGAGGTAATCTTCACATGGAGATGCCCATTTGGAGCTTTAAAAAGTGCTTTTTGATTTGCTTATGAGCTCTTATAAAATTAGATGTCTGACCCCTGGTGGCTGATGATTTTCCTGCCTGGTGCATATTTTAAAGGGGGTCATTTTGGACTACGAGACTGACAATATAAAGTGGGTTTAGGAAAACCTTGCTTTGTCTTGTACTTGGAAAACAACTGTTTGGCCCTACAGTATCTCGGCTTTGCTGTTGCTGAACAAAGCCACTGGCTTTTTGGAATCCCGAATTCTCAGATCTTAATTTCCTGGATCTGACTTGAAGCTGAAACCTTGCAACAGTTTCAGCTGTAAAAGATTTTAACTGGCGAAAACAGCTGGGGGCTGTTTTAATCTCAACAAGAGTTCTGCTGAGCTGAAAGCATAGGCTCAATGAACAGAAGCCAGACTCTTAGACTTTACAGATTTAGGACCCCCCTCTGTGAGACCATAAACTATGACAACATCATGGATGGTAGCTGGACTGTCTGGGTCACTTGCAGATGCCCCATGGGAAGAGCTTGTTCTCTCTTGTGACCCTCTCAAAAAAAAAAAAATCAAGCCACTCATAGGTTCTATATTTCTGACACAGACCAACTGAATTTCTAACTTGTGGTTCTTGGAAAAGCTCTAAGTTGGGGGAGGGCACATCACCAAGACGGTGACCCTTTCATCCACTCCTGATAGATTGGACTCCTAACCATATCTCAGGATACTTCACTGCTGCTGACTTGTGTTCTCTGGCTTTCTGGATTAGTTGCAATTTGCAACAGTGGATTGATAAACCTGATGCTACTTCTCTGACTATTTCTGCTGATGCTATTTCTGCTGATACACATACCTTAGCAGGACAGTTTAATTTTTAGACGTGGTTGTTCCCCAAAATGGATTGATCTTTTCTTGGCTGCTCACTGGATAATCAAGACAAAAGGGATTGGGTGGGAAAGGGATAAGGTAAAGTCATTTTGAAAGACGAAATTAAGATTTCATCCTGACCATTTCCTGAACAGGATGTATCTATTTAAGTTGTATAAAAATGATTTTGTCTTTCTTGCACACAACCCTTCCAGAAGAAAAGCCTGGGTGAGATTTTGGATGATTTTTTAAAAATGTAATGTTATGAATATTGAATAGTACACAGTGATTTTATAACAGAGGAAAAACAAAACCCCAGAACGTAGGGAGGCATGGGGGCAGGAGGGAAGACATTAATGGTATTTGTTTTTCAAAATTGCTCCAAAAGCTTTCCCCTCCTCCCAGAGAAAAAAACTCCATGCTGCACTTCCTAAACTGCTACAAACGCTTTGAATTCAAACTGACTGCTGAACCTACCATCATCACGCCTGCCCGTGCAGGCTTTGAGACAACCATCAGTGGCTTCAGTTTCTGCACTTCTGACACAGAACCACTTTAGATGTAGGCTACAAATGAGGCAGATAGACTGGTTTCGTGGACAAAGAAAACTATTTGGAACTCACTGCCTGTCTTAGTCCATTTTGTGCTGCTCTGAAAAAAGTACCTGAGAAGGTGATTTATAAAGGACATAAATTTATTTTCTCACAGTTATGAAGGCTGTGAAGTCCAAGATCAAGGTACCAGCATGTTCAGTTATCTGGTGAGGGCTGCTCTCTGCTTCCAAGATGGCACCTTGTTGTTCCATTCTCACACAGCAGAAGGACAAGCTGACCAAATGCTGCGTGAAGACTCCTTTATAAGGTTCTTAATCCCATTCGCTAGGGGAGGGGCCCTCATAACCTAATCACCACTTAAAGGCCTCACTTGTTAATACTATTGCATGGGCAACACCTGAGTTTGGGAGGGGACTTATTCAAACTCCCTTTCAGGCAGTCCTTCTGAAACTAAGGGCTAAACTAAATTTTTCAGACTTAATTAAGAACTCTAGGGCAGGCAGGGCGAGGTGGCTCACACCTGTAATCCTAGCACTCTGGGAGTCCGAGGCAGGTGGATTGCTTGAGCTCAGGAGTTTAAGACCAGCCTGAGCAAGAGCAAGACCCTGTCTCTACTGAAAATACAAAAATTAGCCGGGTGTGGTGGTGCATGCCTGTAGTCCCAGCTACTTGGGACGCTGAGGCAGGAGGATCGCTTGAGCCCAGGAGTTTGAGGTTGCTGTGAGCTAGGCTGACGCCACGGCACTCTAGCCTGGACAACAGCATGAGACTCTCAGGAAAAAAAAAACAACCAAACTCTAGGGCATAGGAGGCCATCAGGGGACCCTGTAAACCTGTGCTACTTGACTAATGTATGTCCTACTTAGGATGCCCAAACAATGCAATCTTCTTGTTTTCATGGGTACCACATGTGCCCTCTGGGATTGTACTTGTGTATATGCACTCTGACTCTCATGGCACCACCTCAATCATGGATGGCTTTCAGATCAACTTCACTTTATCTCCCAGATTTATGTTGTACTCAAATGGATGCCTCAGGCCAAAGAAAAGAGGTTAATATAGAAACTTAAGGAGGAAGCCACCTGACTTTCTAAGATAAATGTTTATGGCTAATGGGCTTTGTTTTAACTGGCTAAATCTAGAACACCCGGAAGGCCTAACTGAGGCCAATATGGCAGATTGGACTCACCCTGCGATGTGGAGGCTTACTAATAATAATTTTGCTATGAAGATGACTTAGCCAAGGGCCAAGGGGGTAGACTGTGCAGAGAAATGATAACATGGCATACCTGAAAGTGCTTATCATTAGAAAGTCCTGCTCACAAGGTTAGTCCTTAGCTGGTGTCTGGAAACATGAAACATGGCTTGTATACAGTTCTCTACACTGATAAAAGACCTTCCCTGAGTGAGAAGAGTGGCTTACAGTGCCTAAACTGTTTGTACAAACAATGTAGTTTGTGATAAGCAACTGCTTTAATTCTGGGAGTCAAGAATTTTTGTATGTACTACACATAGGGTACCTACGTGACCAGCCCCAATTAAAGCTCTGGGTGCTGAGTCTGTAATTAGCTTCCCTGGTATACAACACTTCACACATTATACCCCTACTCTTTCATTACTAGAGGAATTATGTACATCTTTTGAAACTTCAATGGGGAAAGATTCTTGAGAGTTTGTGCCTAGTTTTCTTTGGATTTCACCCCTTATGTCTTTTCCTTTGTGGAATTTGCTTTACATCCTTTCACTGTAATAAACCATAACGAGGGGTATAATGACTTCTGAGTCCTGTGCACCCAGTAAGCAAATACAATTATTCTGTCCATTTTTACAGATGAGGAAAATGGAGGATCAGCTTTAATTCCATTATCAACAGATCAGAGGTTTGGAGTTGGTACATGAACTCAATCTGACTCTAAAAATCCTGTGTACTTTTCACTGTACCCAAATGTCTTATTATATCTAGAGACACCAAGATGTTAAGTTATAACTTTAACAATACAATGACAACTGGACATTATTGTACATGCTTCTGTTTCCCTATTGCCACTATTTAAATGCTAAACCTTCCTATTTCCATCTTTCTCTCTCCAGAGATAAGACAACCAATTACCAAGACTTGCATAAGTAGGCTAATGATTAGCAGTAGAAAAGAAGGAAACTGACGTTCTCTGAGTACTAAATGCCAAGAATTGTGCAACTTTTCACAATAAACATCTATATAGTACATATTATAATTTCTGTTTTACTACTTGAGAAAGTAAGAATAAGAAAAAAATAACTAAACAGCCTAAGGTCATATAGCTGGTAAATAGTGGAACCAGAACTTACATCTAAATCTGTGTGATCCCAATGCCTGTGCTTTGACCACTATGCTAAGTCACTACTTCTGACTCAATACCAATCAAAGCAACTAAATGTACACAACAAAGGCACACTATTTTTGGCCTATTGAATTTGCAAAGTTGTAATCCTAATAGCTGCCTTGGCCAGGGAGCAATGAAAAAGCCAGGCTTACCAACCGCTAGAAGAAAAGTCCACAGTTACAAGGGTTCTGGAGGACAATTTGTCAATATAATAATCCTGTTTAATCAAGTAATTTTACACATGAGAAAATATCAGACATGTGTGTATGGATTTGTATTCAGGATTGTTGATCAAAATATTTATCTCAAAGAAAATCAGAAAAAAGGCTTTAAATGCCAATCAATAATGGGATGGTTAAAATAAATTATAACACATACACACAATATCAAGTCATTCAGCCATTAAAAATAACAGTTATTTTCATGTATTTGTTTTTAATTTTTGTGTTATCAATACATATGGTTGAAAATTCAAAACTGTGAAAAGGTACTCATTGAAACACTTATAATACTCCCTCTACCATTTTTATTTTATTTTATTTTGTTTTTTTACCTAAAGCAGAGAAACTGTATATCATTTTATTTTTATATATAATATATAAAGATACATTTATATATACATATATATAAATGCTATTTATCTCCCTCTCACCCTCCCATGCAAATAACTCCTTCTTAGTCTCTTTTGAATCTTTCCAGGGTTTACTTTTACGAATACAAATTAATACAAATATGTACATGTACATTATGTTCTTGTATTTCCTTCTTTCTTACCCCAAAGGGAGAAAACTATCAATATTGATTTGTCTTTGTTTTGCTTTGACTTGACAAATATATTTGGGAGACTTTTCTAGTAAACAGAGAGCTTCTTCATTTCTTAAAAGCTGCGTAGTATTCAATTATGTTTACTTGTGTTATTTTCAGTCATTTACTATTTTAAACAATGTTGCAAAGAATGCCCTCAAATAGGCCTCATATTCTATGTGTGCCATTGAAGCAATGGAATAAATTCCCAGAAGTGAGATTAGTGTCCCACAGGTAAATCTATTTCTAATTTTGATAGATAGTGCCAAATTGTCCTCCACAGGGGTGCTACCATTTTATGATCTCATTAACAATTTATGAGAATGCCTGTTGTAAAACGTTTTGAAATTTTTTGCCAAACTGGGAAGTGAAAATGATACTTTAGGTAGTTTTATTCTGCATTTCTTTTATTATGAGTATGATTTGTTATGTTTCCGTATGTTTAGGGATCATTTGTGGAGGATTTTCTTTGTGCATGTGCCCTTTGTATTAGTCAGGGTTTAGAAACAGAACCAACACAATGTGTGCGCGAGCATGCACGTGCGTGTGCGTGTGTGTGTGTGTGTCTACAGAAAGAGACAGAGAGAGAAATTCATTTTCATGAATTGGCTCATGTGATTGTGGAGATCGGCAAATCTTAATATTCAGATCGGCAGAGTTGAAACCTAGGGAAGAGCTGATGTTGCACCTCGATTTTGAAGATAGTCTGGAGGCAGAATCCCTCTTCCTTGGGGATACTCAATCTTTTTTCTCTTAATGCCTTCAACTGATTGAATGAGGCTCCCTACAGTATGGAGGGTATTTGCTTACTCAAAGTCTACTAATTTAAATGTTAACCTCACCTAAAAAGTACCTTCAGAGAGACATCTAGACTGGTGTTTGACCAAATATCTGGGTACCATGGCGTAGAAAAGTTGACATGTAAAATTAACCATCACACCCTTTGTTCATTTTTTAAAAGTTGGATTGCTAGTCTTGTTTTATCAATTTCAAGGTACTCTAAATATATCTACTTATATCCAGAAGAGTAAAATTCTAATTCTAGAATTTCTATTAGTCTGATTTGAGTTGCATATTTTTGCCAGTTCATCATGTGTTTTTGTGTAGTATATCTTAGGTGATGCAGAAAGTTGTGTGTTTTTTTCTTTTTTCATTGTGTTTGCATACATTTGAGTCATAGAATAGAGGTCCTCTGTAAACTGAAGTTATAAAATAATTCCACTATGTTTTCTTCTAATATCATATAATTTAATATATATTATATATTAAGAGATATATGATACCATATGTATATATCATATGTTGTTATGCATATATCTTACTATGTATGTATCTGTATGCATGTGTGCATATATAAATATACAGATAATTTTGATTCATTTTCAGTTTATCATGGTGTAAAGTATGGGGGGAATGTGATGGTTACTTTCATATGTCAACTTGACTAGGCCACGGGGTGTCCAGATATTTGATTAAGCATTATTTTGAGTATGTCTGTGAGAGTGTTTTGGGATGAGTTTAACTTTTGAATCAGTAAATCGAGTAAAGTAGACTGCCCTCCTTAATGCAGGTGGCCGTCATGCAATCTGCTGAAGGTCTGAGTGGAACAGAAAGGCTAAGTAAAAGGGAAAAAAACACCTCCTGCCTGACTACCTTGAGCTGGGACTTTGGTCTTTTATCCTGCCTTTAGATTCAAACTGAAACACTGGACTATCTTGGATCTCAAGCCTGCCAGCTTTTGGATTGGAACTACACCATAGGCATTACTGTTTCCAGCCTGTCAACTACAGATCGTGGGACTTCTCAGCCTTCATAATTGCATCTCTCTCTCTCTCTCACTCCATAAACACACACACACACACATGCACACACACACTATTGGTTTTGTTCTCTGGAAAATCTTGATTAATACAGATGGATCCAACTTTCTTTTTTTCTGGCGGCTACACAATCATTTCAACATCATTTACGGAAAAGTTCAACACTGTCTCCCCTGATTTAAGATGTTACCTACATCATACACTACATTTCCATACGTATATGAATATAATTCTAAAATGTCTATTTCTGTTCCACTGATGTCTATGTCTATTCATGAACCTGTACCATGCTGTTCAAATTATTAAGGTTTTAAAATATGCTATTATATTTGAAAAAGATAGTTCCCAAAACTGCCTTTCTTTTTCAGAGTTTTTCTATTTATTCTTTTTTTTTTTTTGTAGGGTTAGGGTTAGGGATGGGTTAGGGTTATGGTTAGGGTTAGGGTTAATGTTTAGGGTTCTATTTATTCTTATTGGTTTAACCTTTTATATGAACTTTAGAATCACCTCTCTAATTCTAAGATGGAAAAAACAACTTGTTTTTATTAAGAGTGTAATAGTCACTTATGGAAATTATGATGTTATATTTTTCACTTTCTGTGGCATGTCTTTCAATTTTGTTATGTCTACTTTTTTGTCCTTTAGGAGTGTTTTTTTTTTTTGTTTTTTTATTTGTTTTGTTTTGTTTTTTGAGACAGAGTCTTACTCTGTTGCCCGGGCTAGAGTGCCGTGGCATCAACCTAGCTCACAGCAACCTCAAACTCCTGGGCTCAAGCCATCCTTCTGTCTCAGCCTCCCAAGTAGCTGGGACTACAGGCATGCGCCACCATGCCCGGCTAATTTTTTCTATATATATTTAGTTTGCCAATTAATTTCTTTCTTTTATTAGTAGAGACAGGGTCTCGCTCTTGCTCAGGTTGGTCTCGAACTCCTGGCCTCAAGTGATCCTTCCGCCTCGGCCTCCCAGAGTGCTAGGATTACAGGCGTTTAGGAGTGTTTTACAGTGAATTTTCTTCAAAAACTTTTAGTCCCTTTCATTCTCTTAGGTATTTTTTTTTGTAATTGTAAATTAGTCTATTCTTCCATTTATATATTCTAACAGGTTTTATATATGAAGGCTTTTGATTTATTTACCTTAATTTTATTTATTTCTATTATTGTTTATAGTACCTATCCAACAGCTATCTTTGGTTTTCCAGGTATACAAACATATAATTTAATAACGGTGATGATTTCACCTTTTTGTTTCTGTTTTTTTAATATCTCTTATTATCTTTACTAGTTGGATTTAGTTGTGTTGGGTAATGACTTCAGTACAACATTCAGTAGTGATTGTGTTAGTGGACATCCTGGCCTTACTTTTTACTGAGAATGCCTTCAGTGTTTTCTCATTAAAGATGAAGCTTGCCTTTTCAACTGTGATTATATAAAACCACAGTAAGGAAGTAACCATGAATTCCTATTTTGTAGAATTTTTTTTTTTCAATCAGGAATTGTGTTGAATTTTGTTTAGTGCTTTTCCACCTTCTATGAAAATGATTATGTAATCTTTTCTCTGTTTAAACTTATTTATATGGTGGATTATATTAACAGATTTCTTAATATAAAATCTTAGTTACATTCCTGGAATAAACCAAACTTGGTCATAATGTATTAATTTATTAAGTATGGAATGTCTAATTTCCATAAGTACTAAGTTTGACAGTTGATATCTCTGACATCTCACTCTGACACTTTATTGTGAAGGTACATCCTCATTCTTTCAAAAGCATGTTTTGGCTTATGATTATCTTTCAAATTTCTTTTTAGAGCAACTTTTGTGAAACCACGGATAAGTAAAAAATTTGTCTTATTTTTTATTTTTATTTATTTATTTTTTATTTCAGCATATTATGGGGGTAAACATGTTTAGGTTACATATATTGCCTTTGCCCCACCCAAGTCAGAGCTTTAGAGGTGTATGAGTTCTGTCACAGAACCAATGCAGTGCAGACAACTCGAAATATCAATGCAGTGTTTGGGAAGGATGTGGCTAATGAATGCACAGTGCATCGATAATTTGAGAAGTTCCATTCCAGTGATTTTAATCTTGAAAATGAGCCATGTGGGCAACCTGAGACCAAGGGGGATAATGATGAGCTGAAAGCTGTAGTGGAAGCAAATCCATCTCAACCTATGTGTGAATTAGCAGCAAAGTTTGACATTACTATTCCAACAACATTGGACCACTTGAAACACATCAACAAAGTAAAGAAGCTGGATAGATGGGTTCACCATGAATTAAATGATTCAGAAGAGAAATCATCTTGAAGCTTGCCATTCTTTGCTGTCATGACATAAAGATGTACCATTTCTACACCGTAGTGTTACATGTGATAAAAAATGGATTCTTTTTGACACTCTCAAGCATTCAGCACAATGGTTGGATAAAGAGGAAGTGCCAAAACACAGTCCAAAACCCAATATTCTTTTAAAAAAGCTAATGGTGTTTGTTTGGTGGTCCCGCACTGGTACTATTCACTACAGCTTCATGAAAACTGGTCAATCAATAACAGCGGGTGTCTACTGCAACAAATTGAATGAAATGATGAGGATGCTTGTGATCAAGCCGCTCACATTGGTCAACAGAGACAGACCAATCCTCTTGCAAGACAACACTTGACCACATGTCACACGAACAACACTGCTCAAAATACAGAAGCTGGACTTGGAAACTCTCTGTCATCCATCATATTCACCAGACCTTGCACCAACTGACTACCACTTCTTCCAGGCTTTGGACCACTTCTTGCAAGGAAAAATATTCAATTCTCAACAAGCTGTGGAAAATGCCTTCTGCAATTTCATCACCACTGGCTGCTGGCATAAACAAGCTACCATTAAGATGGTGAAACTGTATCGATAGTTTAGGTATATACTTTGATTAACTGTACTGCTTCTTATTTGAGATATCATAAACTAAAGTTTTAATTTGAAATGAGACATTTAATATTTAATTACAATAGTATTTTTTAAATGTGCTGCTGGATTCTCTTTGCTAACATCGTATTTAGAATTTTACACAAATATTTAGCCTATTTTATATGTTTTAGTGTTCAATCTTGGTCCTGTTTTGGGATCAATTGTGTACTAAATTTATAAAAATGTAGAAACTTAAATTTGTTACATTCTGGAGCAGTTAAATCTTTAAAACTGTCTGTTTTAGTGATTTGGTGGAATTTCCCAGTGAAACCTTCTAGGCCTGATTTCTTTTAATGATATTTTTCTTTATTGAAGTATACTTTACATATCATGCCTTTACTCCACTTTAAGTGTACAATTAAACCTACCTTTTACTATAGCCTCCCAAAAAATTAGGCCTGATATTTTTATTAGAGGGGAGTTCTTTAAGAATTTTCTCTATTTTTTTCTTTGAAAACTGAGCTATTTGTTGATTAGTTTTGGTAAATTTTGGTTTGAGTTGAATTTATCCATTCCATCCAAGTTTTCAATTGTATTTCCATGTACTTGTATAAAGAAATCTATTCATGATTTTGTTTAATTCCTTCTGTATCTGTGGTTGTTACCCCCTTATTATCTCTTATTTTGTGTTTTTTTTTTTCTACCTTTTTTTCAATTAAGGCAAGCTTTTCTGGTGGTATTTAGTTGTTGATTTTTTTCCAAAGAAACAGGTTTTGGGTTTTTATGGATTAATTTTATTGTTTTTCCTGTTTTAGTATTTATTAATTACCTCTTCTGATATTCTTTTTCCTTTCTTCTTTCTTTGCATTTATTTTGTTGGTTTTTTTTAATTTTAATTTTTGGAACCATCTTTTCATTCTTTCTTCTTTATTGTTCTATAAAATTTAAAGCTGTGAATTTTTTTCCAATCATTATCTTAACTGTACTGCATGGATTCTTAAATATAGTGCTTTTGATTTTACTGTTTTCTTGAAATGCTGTACCTTCTCTTTGTACTTCTCCTTTGATAAAATAATTGTATGGAAGAGAGAGCTGTGTGTGTTTTAATTTATAGATGGAATGGTGTTTTGCTCTTTGACTTTATTTTAATTTGTAATTTTATAGTATCATAATAGTATACTGTATCATTTGTATTCCTTAAGAATTTATTTATATTACCTTATTGAGCAAATGGGCTCAATATTCCTGGAGCATTGCGGGCAATTAAAAAGAAGATACATTCTATGTTATTGAACTGCTGAGTTCACTACATGTCAATCAAATCTACCCCATTAATTATGTTGTTTGAGTGTCTTATAGCCTTACTTATTTTATGTTTACTTGCTCTGTCTTGGAATTAATTTGATGAATTAAAGTCTTCCATTATTAATGTATTTCTGTAATACTTGTCATCCCCTCTTTCTTTTAAAATGTCCATTTAATGATGATTTTTGAGATGTGCCACCTTGAAAACCCCCTTACGCTCCTATTTTCCCTGCAACTCCTGTTTGGCTTCTTATAAGGTTTCCTATATGGCTCTGCTGATTTCAGCTGCTTTTTTGCAAAGTTTACATGTACTTTGAATTTGTAATTTTCTTCTGTTTCCTAGTTTCACTGAAAATACAGTTTATTATTTTTTTTTCCCATTCTCTGTATTGCTTCATCTTGTTTCAAGGAGAAGAATTGGGAGATAACATTTTCCTATAAGAATCCTATATCTGATAACTAAGGTTCAGAGAGATTAATATTTAATAATTTGTCCAACACAACATAGCTAGTATGTGCCTCTGTGGATTAGGAACTTAGCTAGTGTCCAGTCTCTATATATATTTTCACGTTATAGCTTCCCACTTAGACCACTCCTACTATCACACAAGATTTGAAGTAGATGTAGAATATACCTCCTTGATTTTAAGTCAAGATTTGGCAGTGCAAATGCAATACATGTAACCTAAATGTTTGTACCCCCATAAAAATGTTGTAAAAAAAAGATTTGGGGCTCCTTAATCTACATGCTCTTTGGCAGTCACTATGAAGCCCTCTTCAGGCACTTTGTACTTAATATTTGCACTTGGAGTTTCAGTATTACCTGACTTGGGCTAAATAAATCTTGCAGTTGCTTTGTAAATTTCAGATATTTTTCTACATGTTTTTTTCTGATGAAGTGCACTGCTCAGCTTCCCTAAAGTGCTTGATTATTGAGCTAGTTTTCTCTCTAGATGGTGCTGAGATCGTAGCTAAGAAACAAAGAATGATAGAAACTAGTATGTCAATACAGCTGGGAATGATGGAAAACAATAAAAAAAAAATCAAAGCTGAGGTCCTCTCTGGAAATTTGTCCCACATTCAGAAAATGAAGTGAGCTATATTGTAAAATATTAGAATATGAGGATATCAGTAATGAAGTTAATATTTTTTTCATAATAAGTACCATGGGAACTCTTTCTTAATTTCAATTAGTATGTTTTGAATGTTTCATATTATAATTTGAAAGTGACAAATTTTTACAAGGCAATGATCTCATTTTTTTGGATATAAATGCTTATCTAATTTAGTTCTTCTATAGGCCTGTGAGTTTCTTAGAGACATAGCATTTGTCTAATCAGAGGTGAAATTTGAAAGAGTGAAAATGTCAGGATATGGATATAAAGTTAATTAATATGACATAATTTTACTGAGAAATGGTGACACTAAACTGTAATATAAAAGAAGCTAAAACCATTTTTGTGATTCATGAAAAATATAACCTTATTTTTCCCTAACTCAATAAGTATGAAAAATGACTATTTGATGCAGGCCATGCATTGGGAAGAAGAAAGTGGTTTTCTTGGCCTTTCATGTTTGCTGTGGACATTTTCTTTGATCTAGATTCAATTCCAGAGCTAATAGCATAGATTGCAGTGTTTCTGTTTCATGCGTTGGCACAGAATGACTAAGTCTTTGCTTAGTCTCAATAACTTTTTAGGTTCACCCATTGAAAGCCAGCTCACTAGTTTCATATATCTCAATTCTAGAAAATTTCTACAGTAAATTCGATTTGCTACTTCCAATTTTAAACCTATGAGTCACTTAGGTAAAAAACAAGGAATTACATGTACAGGAGTACAAAAAATTGAATCCTTGGTGGCAACTGCTGATCATCTTTATTGTTGAGGTGAGAACTTTACAAATATGTTCCCTTAACACATTTTAGGAGGTATATGGAGTTTCAAATCCCAACTCTGCCATTTACTGGCTATGATCTTGGACAAGTTATTTTACCTGTCTGTACTTCAATTCCCTCCTCTGTAAAATTGTGACTGGTGATAATTGTATTTGTTCTAGGGATATTTTGAGAATTATATGACCTCAAATATAATATTATATTATATTTTGAGGATTATTATATTTGGAAAGTGTTGGCAATTAAGTGCATAACAAATAATCTCCCTTCCTTTTTCTATTTTCCCTTAATTTCTTCTCTCCTCCATCATGTTGTATCTAATACTGACTGTATTGTTGCACATAACATTCATTATGACACGCCAACCCCACCACGTTACCATCCCCTCTGCTCTTGGCCTCTCATATCTATTCCTTCCCAATCAATTGTATCCGCTAGGTCCCATTCCCATATATCACTGCAGGGGGCTGAAAGTTAGATGGAAAAACAAATTCACAATAAGTTGTGAACGAAGAACAACAAGTCAATATATGACATTAGCCAGGTATGATTTACATTTCAGTGGATGCCTTTAAGGAATTCACCAAGGGAAGGACTAGGATGAATCTTTTTAAGCATTATGATTGGCTGCTGTGGGAAATCTTTTGAGCCAAAGAATTTTTTAAACCCACTATAATGAGGTTTAATTTACACATAATAAAATTCGCCAATTTTAAGTGTATAATTCCGTGAGTATTAACAAGTATATAGCCATGTAGCCATTGCCGCACTCAAGATGTAGAACATTCCATCACCACAAAATGTTTCTTTGGTCTTCTTTTCAATCAATCCCTTTCTCCCACACCTGGGCCCTAGAAAATCTGTTTTCTGTCACTAAATTGTTTGCCTTTTCTAGAATTTCTTGTAATTGGTGTCATATAGTAAGCAGTCTTTTGTGTCCTGTTTATTTCACTTACTGTGTTTAAGATTCAAGTGTTGCTGCATATAACAGCAGTCTATTTCTTCTTAGTGTGGAGTAGTATCATACTGGATAGATATATCACAGTTTATTTATTCAGTCACTATTTGATGAGCACTTGGATTGTTTCCAGTTTGGAGCTATCATGATTAATGCTTCTATGAACAATTATGCATAAGTCTTTTGTGGACATATGTTTCATTTTACTTGAATAAATTCTTAGGAGTAGGATTGCTGTTTTATATGGTAAGCTTATAGTTAACTTCAAAAAAAACCTGACAAATTATTTTTTACTGTGGTCACCTTTTTAAGTCATTCTAGTAGGTGTATAGTCATATTTCATTGTGATTTTTATTTGCATTGCCCTTTTGACTAATGATATTGAACATATTTTCATGAGTTTATTTTATATCTAAATATCTCTTTTGGTAAAGTGTCTATTCAAATCTTTGAAGTAAGGGCATTTTTAATGTTTGTAGATTTAATGGCCTAAATCTACATGTAGGCCGTGCACTGAAGATCAGTTGTGGAATGTTCAGGACCACAACACTGCATTCACTGTTCCCTCCAAAGTTGTTTTCTACGATGTATCTATCGCTGTTTCTTTCTATAAACTATTAATACTCTATTTTCTTTAAATTATTCTAAAAGGAAAGAGCTATAACTCAAGGAAAGGAGGGTGGCCAGAAAGCAAGAAATACTTCAACGTGGCCCACCAAAGTTTAGAATGCACAGTCCACAGTACCTATAACTACTTCCGGTGAAGAGGTTAGTTGTAAAATTTACCATGTTGCTTAAAAAAATGAAAAGGACCCTTTCTTTCAACTTTTCCATGAAGTTTCCTTTTAGGAATATCTTTTGTTTTACATGGAGGAGACCTTGGCATTTTTTTCTAAGGGAAAATCCCTGTAGTTGAAAGAACAGTAGGATGCTGCATGGGGCATCTGAATGCTAGTCCCAGCACTTGGATCAAACATTCATATAATCTTGGGCAAATTTATTTCCTTCTCTAGTCTTCGGGTTCTGGATCTTTTAAATGAGGACATTGAACTAAATAGCCTCTTCTGGCACTGAATGCCCACATTCTGAATATTCAAAAATATGCTGTAATTTAATCATTCTCACTTAAAATCAATCTATCATCAAAGCTTTCCTTTTATGAGATCATTTCTTTAGGTCTCGAAGAAGATATAGATAAGTCTAAGACATATAGATACTTGTCCAGAGGAAATTATAGTTTATCTGTTATTCAAAGAGGTAAACACATAGGAAATTAAGAAAAGGGAGGAGGGTAGCTGAATTACCCAATTTCCTAAGAGCTACTATACTAGAAATATGTGTACTGCCTTAAGTCCAATGTCCCATATAGACCTACCCACTTACTCTACTTTTCTATTTCTCACAGAAGTCTGTGAGTCCTGGAACTATAAGAGTAGCCAGATAGAGGTCTAAAGATAAAACCTATTGTAATTCAAGACAATAAATCATTTCATTAGATTTTACCGAGGAAGCAGCAGAAACA
This sequence comes from Lepilemur ruficaudatus, assembly GCA_963574885.1. Lineage (NCBI taxonomy): Eukaryota > Metazoa > Chordata > Mammalia > Primates > Lepilemuridae > Lepilemur > Lepilemur ruficaudatus. The sequence continues at coordinate 44,576 of CAUYRT010035335.1, read as the reverse complement.
AACCGTCAGAAACTCATTCCTGATCAAGATGCCCATATACTTATGTCCTAGCATTCAATTCTGCCTTTAAGTCAGGAATTCAGTCAGCCACTTTGGTAGCTCCAGCCTAGTAACTTGTCACATCAAAATTGCTTTTAGAATCCTGAGCACTCATACCAACTGCTCATCCATTCTCTTTCTGATGATATTCAAATAATTGCTAAGTAGAAAACAATAGAACAAACACCTGAAAAGAAACCCTTAGTTGGGATTTCTTAATTCTCAGAAACATAAAGGTAATAATGAGCTTATTCATTTTTTCTTTCCATTTATTTATTCAATTATTTATTCCACACACATTTACTATGTATCAGGAAATGAAGGATGTAAAGATCAATAACACATAGTCCCTGCTCCAAGAAGCTTATTGTCCATTAAGAAAAAAGTCACATACATAAATCATTATGATATAATATGGTGATTACTATGACACGTATATCCTGGTTATGATGAGTACAGAGAAGGGAGAGCTTGATATTCAACTGACTTTTTCAACCATTCTTATCAACTTCTATTTCTTTTCATATTCCTTTTGCATAGCATCCAGCTTCAGCTAGTCACTTGCAAGAACAAAAGGCTTTATATTTTTAAGAGAACACAAAGACATTTCATATTCACAGGAGGAGACAGTGAATGATAAAGGAAGTTTCAAATGTCAGACTTATCATCTATTGACATCATGTATTGTTTTCTAAATGTACTTCGCTTTTAATTTTGAACTGTCTAAATAGGTTAAGGAATGTGCTTATCATTACCTTTTAAAGTACCCTGCTTCTCAAGCAATGTAACTTCTACTTGTGATAGAATATCAACTTCTGTCTTGAAATTGGGATCTGAAAATTGGTTGACAAATTAAAATGGTTTGTTTTCATTTATAGTGATGCTTTTAAAACTTTTTTTAAAATTCTATATATTTTTAAAAGACAAATAGGTGAAAATTTTCTGGCAATAGTAGACAAAGAGTTGTCTTTTTGCTTTAATATAGGTTTTTCTATTACTTTGCTTCATTTAATTCTTCAAATATTTTTGAACATGCACTATATGGAAAATGCTGTGCTAAATATTCTGGAAGAACAATTTCACAGAAGCCCTGTTCACAGGGAGCTTATATACAATCACAGAAACAGAATTGTAGAACTAGAAGACTTCAGCTATATTATCAGGTCCGATAGCCTAACTTTCCAGACTAGCGTATCTAAAATTTGGTGAGAACTTTGCCACTACCAGACAGTGTTCAAATTTCTTTGCCTTAATAAACTCAATCCCCCCAACAACCCTATATGGCAGGGTTATTATCTCCATTGTGGCACCTGTAAGTAACTTACCTAGGATCACACACGTGGTAAGTGGCAGAGCCAGAATTTCAATCTATGGGGGATAGATTCATATCCTATTCCTCTTAATAAAACTGTACTATAAACTAAAATAAGGAAAACAAGGCCTAGAGGTTGGAAAAGACTTAGGCAAGGTCATGAGCTCTTTAGTGTCAGAGGTAGAATTAGAACCTAGATCTCCCATTAATCTACCAAGTGTTATCCATTATTCCATGCGAAATTAATAATTTATGTTCATGCAAAATTGAAAAAGAACAAAATTAATTTTTATGATTGTATTTTCTAGAGAAAGCAAACATACATAAAAATAGAACTAAGGGACAATATAGGAAATATACTGAGCTGTGTAGTAATATGCTGCTCCCTCTTTTTTTTAACCATCAGTATAACTTATTGGTATCTTTTTAGAGGGGATGAACATGAATGCTTTAAGTAGCAGCATTACTGAGTTGGACAAATATAAATGCTGTCCATAGCATGATTTTGACAGCAAGGTCAGCATGCACAAAAAAATACATGTTACAGAAGAGCCACCAATCAATTCAGACATTAAAAAGCTCTGATTGAGATGCAAAAAGTTGCACTAATTCTCTGCCTACAGATTCAAGTACATGTAGTAAAATACAAAATGGAAAGCCATCTTAAGGGAAATGCTTTCTGAAATTCATTTGAATGAAATCAAGAAACTGTGAGAGTACTTCACATCACCTGGTATCTAGATTATTCTTTGGACAATGAAACATGAAATCTGTACTTTTTTAAGGGTCCAAGGCAAAATATTTCCAGATATTGCCCTGATAAATAGCCAATAGTGTAATATGAAAGTCGACTCATTTAAATGTATCAAGGATTGGTAAATGTACATCCCATAAATATTTTTTAAATGGCCAAAATGTGAAGACTATGTGTTTTTCAAGATCATGACAAATACAAAGTTGGTGTAGCTAGCACCTTTGATGTTAAATTATAATATGGTAATATATGTATCTTTCACAGAGATATAACCATTCTTTGCTGCAAGGGCAAGACACAAAAGCATTTTGGGAAAGAAGCAATTCAGACAAACCAGGAATTAGAATCTAAAGCATATGTAATTTTAGGACAAGCTGTTTAAAGGAAAGAGTTGTCAGCAGATTCCTCGGGGTATGTTCCAGAAAGATAAGAGCATGTAAAGGAAAGCTGAAGTAATTTCCTCTAAAATCTAGGAACGTATTTTTCTCAGTTTGGAGGGCTGGGGCAAGGAAGGGTAGGAGGAGAAGAACTTGAAAAATTGATAAATTGAGATGTCCTCAATTGACTTCCACACATTCACTGAGCTACTAAAGCAGACTACATCCTATCAGGTACTAAAAATGAATATAAAGCATGACACTATGAAAAACTCATGAGTGCTTTGTGAATAATGCAATTACAAAGCAGCGCTGCCAATCAGATGAATTTTTGGTGCTCTAAAGGAGGTCTTTGTAGACTCACTGTTGAAATGTGGTTGCAAATGCTCAAGTGAGGATCATTATTTATTAAGGGGTATTCTAAATAAGGATCTTCAGTCTGACATTTTCTGTTGCCGGCAGGAAATGCTGCTTCCTTCCCTGATGGTATATTTCAATATTAGCCTGATTATGGACTTAGCAGAGAATGGATTTGCCAAAAGACTTCAAGATGTCCTTCATCACTTCAGTATTAAAGAGCAGAAGGAGCAAATAGAAATGAGGCAGGAGTACTGATAATACTTCCTTCTTATATAATTCTTCAATTCTTGGGGGAATTCACCCCACCTTATACAAGACACTTGAAGCCTGACACCCTTATTTTTCATCCAAATGAAGTCAAGTCTCCCTGGGCTCCTCTACCAAGTTCTCTCTTACAATGCCAGGAGCTATTTCCTTTATTTTTTTACATATTTTTTTTCCACAGAGGTGCATGTATATCACTATATATTATAATTAATAATTCTTCATTTACTGAGTCACCAGGTGTGCAATGTTCAATTCTGTTTGCACAGGTCCATGACTAGCCACTCCACAGTACATATGAATAGCTATAGCAAATTTTGATGTCCTGCTTTGTCTGCCACTACAAAGACTCCAGATTATGTTGTGCCACTAGCTTTAAAGAACAGCAGATGGAAAACGATTAAGGTTTTGGGAAACCCCAAATGTAAGAAGTAAATTGAGCTACTGAGGGAATCTGAGAAGCACTCAGAGATAGGAAGAAGACCAAAAGAGTAAGACAAAAATAGAAATCAACATGAGAGCTTTACTGAGCATGATTTAGAGCAGCCATCTATAATTATGATAGTTCTTTGAAATCTCCTGTTGTACTTTATATTTTTGATATGGTTTTAGTGTTTGTCCTTTCCAAAACTCATGTTGAAACTTAATCTCCAATATGACAGTATTGAGATGTAAAAGCCTTTAAGAGGTGATTGAGTCATAAAGGCTCTGCCCTCATGAATGGATTAATGGACTATCATGGGAGTGGGACTGGTGGCTTTATAAGAAAAGGAAAAAGAGACCTAAGCCAGCATGCCAAGTGCCCTTGTCATTTGATGCCTTGTGCTCCCTCGGGACACTGCAGAGAGTACCCACCAGCAAGGAGGCCCTCACCAGATGCAGCCCCTCAACCTTGGACTTCCAAGCCTCCATAACTGTAAGAAATAACTTCCTTTTCTTTATGAATTACCCAGTTTCAGGCATTCTATTATAAGCAACAGAAAACAGACTAAGACAATTTTCAAGCAAATTTAGTGTTCTACCACATAATTAATTTGTTTTGATATAAAATATATTTATTGAATCTTTGTGCAAAATTGATGAATCTGGAAGATGTACCATGCTTATCGAGGTTTTTACATATCCTCTGTCACACCGGCAGGATGAAAACATGAAAGGAGCTGTTAAATTTGACAGCTGAGATGTTTTTTAAGAGAATGGTATCAGCAGCACAGAGGAAGAGACCTAGAATCGAAGGACAGAGGCAAAAAAGTAAAAAGAAATAAATAAATCCAGGACATGCTGGTTGTTTAAAGAAGCTTGTTAGTAAAATGAAGAAAGTAAGGACAGTATTTTGAGCAAGGATCAAAGAAAGGTATGCCTAGGAGAGAGAAGGCTTAATCATGGAGCCCCATTAGAAATCCATACTCATTTCACAATTTCTTGTTTACAAAACACTTCTCAGAATGGTTCAAAGTATTTCTTAGCTATATCTCAAAATCCTGAGGCAATAATCACAACTCTTGATTAGTTATTTTCAATATAAAGAATGCCAAACACAATCATTTTTAACAACGTGCACTTATCTTAAATGAGTTTAAGATTTTGAAAACTTAAAATTGAAAGTTTTGAAAACTTTCAAACAAGTTTTGAAAAAACTTGAAAACAAGAATTTTGAAAACAAGAATCTTATCTGAGTTCATGGACCTTGAGAGGAAATGGAACAGGTTAGCATTTTGGGTGTCTACTATATGACAAGACTTATGTTAGTTATTTTACACATGTTACTGGATTAAATATTCAAAATTAACCTATAACTTAGATACTCCTATATACATTTTATGCATGAGAAAATGGATGCTTAGAGAGATGGGGCAACAGTGCCTCCAAATCCTGACACAGACTGAGTGGAAAATGTGACATTGGATGCCAGTACCATCTGACTCTAAAACTTACATTTTTCCCATGACACCAAGAAGGGATGGTGGAAATTACTCAAGATTCTCTAGAGCCTACTGTGGGAAATGGTTGGATATTTCTTAGTATGTCACTCTGCTTAGCAAAAGGAATCAGTCTTATTGAAAAAAACTACAACTAATAAATACTAATTATTGTAGCATTATGCTTAATTCTGCCCACATGTTCAAGGGATGTAAAGTATCTCTCAAAACATTTAATATGCTCTAAGGAGGTACAATACATAGGACAAATCCTAGCAAAATACATTTACATCATTCCTCTCTAATTTACTCTTTCTCAACTTACTTGTTTGGCCAATGCTACCACCATATGAACTTCTCATGCTAAATATTTTAGAAATACCTACAATTCCCTTTCCTTCTTTGTTCCCCGCATGAAATCAGTTAAGAACTGTCATTTCTTTCTGGGAAATACTACCTAATATTTCTCTTAGAATCCATTCTACTGATCAATACTCTTGTCCAGACCCAAGATAATGCCCAAATTCCTCCAACAGTTTCCTGACTTATTCTTTTAGAATTCTGTAAACACTTCTGATGTAGACCTTACTGTTATTCAATGTACTTTGGTATACTTTTCTATTAGTCTGTGAATTAATGAAGAAAAGTAATCATATTTACATATTATTTGTTTTTATATTCCCTAAAGCACTTGCTACATTACCTGCCAGTTGGTCAGCAGTCAGTCAATACTCAATGAATGTACATATTTAAGGTACTGTTACAATGACAGTTTAGGCAATTATTTTTAAATGGTTTCCCAAAAGTTACTTATTTTCTTCTAAGCTATCTCCAGGCTTTTTTGAAATTTAATTTTACTAATGATATTTCTTGAAATGATTGATATTCAACTTTTATTTGATCATCAGTTGACATGAGGAGGAAGTGCAAAAAAAGAGCTACAGTTGATATTGATGTAGTATAATCTGCATTAGCATCCTTTTGCCATCTCCAGTGAACACTGTTTTTACATCTGTGAGTCCTGTAGATAACATTCTGCTCCTAAGTTAGCCTTTGCCAAGGAAAATACATGAAACCATGCAGCAATATGTTTGTATTGGTGGTTTGAAAATTATGATAATATTAATATCAGTAAAACTGCGATTAAGTACTATGAAGAAAAATAGTGTGCTATAAGACTGTGCAACATGGGGTTCTGGCATTAGGTTTGGGGTTGGGCATTCCGAAAAGTCTTCCTAGAGGAAGTAATAATTAGGTTAGATCTGAAGAATGAAAAGTAACTATGAGAAAAAGGGGTCCATGTTCTGAACAGATGAAATAATTTAATTTATGGTTCCCAGAGAGTGAAAATTATCATATCAATATATCACCAACTTGTTATATCACATTGTTACTAAGTATGTTACACAGGACAAAGAGAAGATAAGACCACTTCAGTATCATCCCCAGAAATCTCCCTCATGCTGGCACCTGTTCATGAATCCATATCCATCTCCGTATGCCCAGGTCACACCCCACATTATACTCTCATCTTCATTCATATCTTTCCAGATAGTCAAGCCCCAGTTGCCAAGAGTATCATGAGAAAAATTATGTATGAGCATTCTGAAAGTCCAAATAGTTAAGTCTGTGACATCACTCCAGTTGCCTAGGTAGCATTATGTTCAAAGAGGATTAGTGGATTTAGCATTGACCAGTCCTGAAGTAGAAGCTTAGTTGACTGTTAATAGCATTATCCCCTGAACAGATCATCTTACGTTAATTTTTGTTTTCTCGTGTTTAAAAGATGCAAACAATAATACTTATCTAATGGAGGTGTGATGTGATTAAATGAGGTAAAATATTTAGAGAGAAATATCAATATTAATATTAAAACAATCCCCAAAGCCTGTCATAGCGTTTTGTGAGCAAACCAGCCTGATTACTAACACCTTGTCTGCCGCCCAGTAAAGTCACTAAACTTTCCTAATGATCCCAAATACGGTGGCCATTTCTTTTATTAATATGAGTTACAAATTTAGTTTTTGTGGAAATCCTGGGGTGATTTTTTATAAGAAATAGAAAACAGGAGTCCACTATGCTCAGGAACAGAAAGTTCTGCCTAAATTATCTTAATAATGTTTCATTAAAAAGTAGAATATTATATTAGTAGATATAAGTTGGAAAATATTTCACTCCAATGTATTGATAGGGAGCTTTTTCATTTCTTCGTTTTTGAAATTTTCTTTTGTCTTTATTTTAGTTGTATTCCTTATTGAGATTTTTTTCCAGCTTATAGAAGCTAAAGCCACCTTTTCTAATCTCCTTAAAGAAGAAAAATGAATAAAAGTTGAACTGCAAGCTAATTCAAGTAGAAGAGATATGGTCAGGTCATTTGCAAATGGGTAAAGGCTAAGTATGTTCAGAGCCATTGAGATTTTTAAAAATCCATTAAGAAATATTGAAAACGTTCCTTTCAGTCAATTTCACCAGATTTTTGAATTATCATATGTGTCAGTGTTAACCTTTTATTTAAATTGGAGACAAAAAGAATTGAAGGCTATTAATAACCACCAGAAGCAAATCTCATCGTAAAAGTATATCTTTTGCTGCACAAACTATTCTAAGGGTTTGGGTAGCTAGTAAGATAACTTTATAAAACCTAAGGAATATAGTGATATTAACTTTCTGTTATTCAGAAGAAATTATTTTATTTGGTATGACTCATTTCTAGCCTCCTGGGGTGAAGTCAGAGGAAAAGGGGTATGTCCTAGGAAATTATATGGTTTAGGGAGATATTTTTTCTTCAAATCTAGGAAATGTTTACTAAAATAATGAAGAGGTAGACTGGGAGTAAGGAGCCTGGTAGCTACTCATGGAATCATTATTTTCTTACATTTTGTGTATCCTTGGTCAATTCATTAATTAGAGCTAAAAATTAATAACTCCATGTGCAAAAGAATGAAATGCTTTTTCTGGCCTCCTGAATGCCTGAAAAGAAAACAAGAATTCATGAATAACATGGCAGTAAATCATTGAAATTGAAGTGCCCACTAACACTAAATGTTACGGCACATCAGCTAGATTTATCTCTTGTCCTGTAAAATTTGTGAATGCTAGAGTAATTCAAGAAATCCTGTATTTATACTTTTGGATCATGAGCATATTGAATAAAGATTTTCTATACTCTATTTGGCATTATGCTAATGCCTTAGCCATATTTAATAACCAAACAGTATTTTACATTAAAGTTTTCAGAGCACAGTTCCTTTCTACTCATACTTCTTTTAATTTCGTTCTCCAAAATACATGTTAAAAATTAAGAACTGTAATAAATAATCTAAATAAAGGCTTGCCAGGGTCTGAATTTGTCATTGATAGAGATTACTGAGAGAGAGGAACAAAAATCAAGGAGCTTTTAAAAAGCATATTCAAGGCACATTTGCAACAATATAGTTGGTGACAAAGAATTGTATACTCAACTGCTGATTTATATTCAGAAAGGGATCATTTGTCTTTTATTGACTACTAGTCAGCCTTTCTACATGGGTATAATTGGAATTTTATATTTCTATCCTTTTAGATTAAAAACATAGTTATTACAAGACAACATCACAAATTGTGGGTAATTAATTGGCTAGAAGGATTTTGGTATGGTTTTCTATGAAAGTAGCAAAATCATCAGATGTGTTATGAATGTGTTATTATTAATTAATGAAGATTTTGCCCATTATAGGCACATCTCGATCCCAGCCTCAGAATAGAGTTCTTGGGTGGAGGTAAAAGCATTAGGGAAAATTTCGAAAATGATTGTCACTGATTCATCTGTTTACGAAAACATGCTTCTTTTACACTTGATTTTTGTTCCTCTTTTCATCTTCTCTGAATGAAAACTTGAAAGCTGAGTTTCTAAACACAAAAATGAAAGGAAAAATTTATGTTATGAACATTGTGATGGTTAATTTTGCAAGTCAATTTGACTGGATTAAAGAATACCTGGAAACCTGGTAAAGCATTATTTTTGGGGTATATCTGTGAGGATGTTTCCAGAAGAGATTAGCATGTGAGTCTGAGTGGAATAGGTGGACAAAACCTACCTTTTTCAATTGCTAGGGAGTTAGAAGAGAGAAAAAACAGAGGAAAGATGAATATGTCAATCTACCTGCTGGAGCTGGGATATACTCTTTTTTTCCTGTTATTGGACAGCAGAACTCCAGGTTCTCCAGACTTTGGACTCCAGGGCTTAGACCAGTGGTCACCCAGGTTATCATCAGGCCTTTCTATCCCAGACTGAGAGTTACACCATCAGCTTTCTTGGTTCTGAGGCCTTTGAACTTTTACTGAACCATGCTACTAGCATCCCAGGGTCTCCAGCTTGCAAATGACCTGCCATGGGACTTCTTGGCCTTCATAATCATGTGAGACAATTCTCCTAATAAATCTCCTTTCATATAAATATATAGAGATAGCTAGCTAGATTCTGTCTCACTGGAGAGCCCTGACTAGTACAAATATGATCAACATAAGTGATAATGTTGGCAAATGAAACATACATATGTTTCCTTGATTTTAAACTTTATGCAGAGTTGCTTCAAATAGCCATTTCTTTTGTTGCTGTAGATATTACTTCATATGATTTTAGATATAAATAGAATCATTTAGTGCAACATGATTTAAATTAACTCATTATATATGTAAATCACCTTAAAGGCATTAGTGAGCATGGATAAATTAAGTTTAATCATCCCCAAGATTGTGTCATAATTGTTCTATCTGGATCATTTTGTTAATACAATATTTGTGTGCTTTAAAAAATCATTCATTTGGCCTTATTGACTCTATCAAGATATTTACCTTCTTATAGTACAGATAAAACTATTCAGCTTGCTGAAGAGCTTAGGTGCAGGTGATATGGCATATTTGGGGTTCTACTCCTTTCTGATATACATTTTAGTTGGATTTTTGTCTAGAATTCTTCTCTTAACCACTTTGACATTTCCATGTTCCATTGATCATGATTTATTAATATAGTTGTATATCAGTGGTCTTGAAAATAATAATCATTGGGAACCAACTAAGTTTTCTTTGCTTGAAAACTTGTCCCTATAGAATAAAACAGCCCTTTTTTATAGCTAAATCAGGTATTATCTTTAAAAGAATTATTTTTAGCCATTAGGAAATAAATCTTTTGTACTGCAATTCTTCCTCCAATAGATATTGTGATGGTTAGTTTTATGTGTCAACTTGGCTAGGCTATAGTACACAGTTATTCAAACATTAGGTGTTGCTGTGAAGGTATTTTATAGATATGGTTAACCTTTATAATCAATTGACCTTAACTGAGGGAGATTATACTCAATAATGTGGGTGGGCCTCATTGAATCAACTAAAAGGCCTTAAGAGAAAAAGTAAGGTTCCTTGAGGAAGAAGAAATTCTTCTACAAGAATGTAGTATCATCTCCTGAGAGTTTCCAGCCTGCCAGTGTTTTAGTCTTCCTGCCTGTCCTACAGATTTCTGACTTTCCAGACCTGACAATGGTGTAAGCCAATTCTTTTAAATAAATTATATGTGTGTGTGTGTGTGTGTGTGTGTGTGTGTATATATATATATATATATATATATACACACACATAGATATTTATATATATAAAATCTACTGCTTTTGTTTTGCTCGAGACCCCTGACTGATACAGATTTATTATAGCAAAATACTTTGGTATGCAAAGAACTAGGCAAATTCCTGGAAATGATGAAATAGAGACAATATGAGTGCCTATATGCACTTAGGTTCCTTAAGTGCTGTCAATGATGATGTAAATACATATAAACCTATTAGGATTCTTTTCTGCACATACAACCAGGGCATCAAGTTTCAAATTTCAAAAGAAAGTGTATTAAAGCTATAAGGAGATACCACCTATGGAATGGCTATAATAAAAAAGACAGACAATACCAAATGCCAGCAAGGATGTGAAGGAGCTGAAACTCTCATGCATTGCTAGTAGGAATGTAAAATGGTGTAGGCACTTTGGAAAACAGTTTCACAGTTCCTCAAAATATTAAACCTCGAGTTACCATTTGATCCAGCAGTTCTACTCTTAGACCTCTACTAAAAATTGATGAAAACATTTATTTACACATTTACACAAGATTGTATAAAAATGTTCAAAGTACATTTATTTGTAATAACCCTAAACCAGAACTAACCCAAATACCCATCAACCGGTGAATGGATAAACAAACTGTGATACATCCATATAAGCAGTAAAAAGGAATGAACTACTGACACATGAAAAAATGTGGATGAACTTCCTGAACATTAAATGAAAGAAGGCAGATGTAAACACTATACTGTATGATTTCATTGATAAAAAACAAAATTATAGAGACAGAAAGCCCATCAGTGGTTGCCTGAGACTAGGAATGGGAATGAGAATTGACTACAAATGTGTACAAGTGAACATTTTGATGTGATAGAAATATTGTAAAACTGGATCGTGGTGATGATTGAACATCTGTATAAATTTACTAAAAGTCATTGAATTGTGCACATATAATTTGTAGATTTTATGCTGTGTAAATTATACCTTGCTATAGTTTGGGTGTTTGTCTTCCCAAGCCTTATGTTGAAATTTGATCCCCAATGTTGGAGGTGGGACGTAATGGGAAGTGTTTGTGTCATGGGGTGGATCCCTCATGAATGGCTTGGTGCCACCTTGGTGGTAATGAATGAGTTCTCTATTAGTTCCCATGAGAGCTCGTTGTTAAAAAGAACATGGCACTTTATCCCTCTTTCTCTTGCTTCCTCGCTCACCTCTCTCACCTCTCTCATCATGTGACCTTTGTACACACCAGCTCCCCTTAACCTTATGCCATGAGTGGAAGCAGCCTGAGGCCCTTGCCTGATACAGGTGCCCAACCTTGAACTTTTCCAAACAACAGTTGTCAGCCAAATAAACATTTTTTCTTTATAAATTACCTGGCTTCAGGCATTCCTTTATAGCAACACTAAATGGACTAAGGCATACCTCAATATAATTGGTCAAAATCTTCAAAGATTTTGTTACATGAAAATGGAATGCTATAGAGATGCCAAACTAACTGAAAATATGACTTCTCTGAATTTGAGCATTTGCAAGCTTGCCACTTTTAACTACTTAAAGTAATGTATGAAAGAGATCTCTAGCTCATCATTGACCACATTTCCTTTTCTTTCTGGGCACATGACTTGACTGCATTTCTCAGCTTCCTTTGCAGTTAAGTGTGGCCATAGGGATGATTTATAGCCAGAGGTATGTAAAGGGAAATAATGTATGTTCTTCCAAGCTTGACCCATTAAACTATTCTATTTTCCATCCTCTATGCTCTTTTGTAATATGCTGGCTATACATTGACTCCCAGGGTGACCTCAGGAATAATCTATTGAAGATTGCAGAGCTGATAACAGCCCTGCATAACATGCTCCTGAATAACTGTGTAGAGTAGAAGTTCCTCCACTCCCATCACCCCAAACAATAGGCATTGAGTAAATAAATACTTCAGTGTTAAACTACTGAAATTTGGGAGTTGGCTTGTTATAGAAGTTAGACTACCTCAACCAAAAATTATCACATTGTTATCTTTCTTGCAGCCATCTTACCAGATTGCTAAATGCAAAGACCAGGGATCAGGCCTCATATCCCATCTTCCCACTAGAAATTTGATCCAAGTTTTTGAGCACCATTTAAAATGGAGTAAGAGGCTTTGGGACTGGGGTTTTAAGCCTACATACCTTTATCTCCATTTTCTAAAATACATAGAAAATATAAAGTTAAATTAAGAATTACTAAGTTGCTTTCAAAGGCAGTTCATCTACTGAATACTCTATGGTCAGAGAGTAACTCTTTGAAAATAGTGTAGACTTCATTGTTCAGAATGTACCCTCTTTGTTGAAAATATAGCAATGAGACCAATGACAATAATTTAGCTGTGTAGAAGACTAATTGAATTTTAAATTCAAAATATTCAAAGTTAGGCATCTAAGACCTCTCATTCAAAAGGCCAGTAGAGATTCAGAAAACCTCCTAGCAAAAGTAGCACTTGATAAATGGATAGGATGCCAAGGATATTTAATTTGAATATTTGAGACGATGGAATCATAGAAAATTAGAGCTATTGTGAACATTAAAGGTCATCTATATCATGTTCTTTACCTTAGAGATTGGGAATCTAAGGCTCAGAGAGCTGAAGTGACTGGCCTGAAATCACACAGATAATAGCACATGTAAGACTAGAACTCAGATCTATTAATTCTAAGTACTCGGCTTAGAATAAGAGACCAACTTCTGAAAATTCTGAGAGGGGTGTGTGTGTGTGTGTGTGTGTGTGTGCACGCACATGCGTGCGTGTGTGTTGCCAAGTGGAATTTCAATCAGAAAGAGAAAAGTATGGCTCTTCACTGGATTCACACAGTAAGAGAGGCTAATCATATCGAGCCTCTTAAAATACTTTATCAGGTGAGAAATTATTCATCACATCCTAGCTGATTTTAGATAATTTTTCCAGTCAATATTTTGTCATATCATGAAAATATGACATCTTATTATAAGGAAATATAGTTTCATTTACCTACTAGATTTATGTAATTAAAATTGTGAGCTTTGACTAAAAAATGACAGATTTCTTCCCTGGGAGCAATACATTACTTAGAAGCCTCTGGCTTCTTGGAATTATTAATAAAAATTTCTAATTTTATCCATGTTTGAAAACATTGCTTATTCTCAAGATATAATATTTACTACCCAATACAGTAAAAGGACTTAGTGGTCTCTTGATAACTAACCTGGAAAGAAAATGATTGACAGGGTAGCAAAATATAGTGGAAAGAGCTATGCACTAAGAGGGAAGGGCTCTAGATTTTAACAACAAAGTACTACACCATTTAGCAGCTGTTTGGTCTTGGGTAGATTACCATGATAGGCCAAATACCACTTCTGCTCAAAGATATCTATGCCCTAATTCCAGAATTTGTATGTTATCTTATGTGGCAAAAAGGAATTTGCATATGTAATTAAGTGTACAGGACCTAAAATAGGGAGAGTATTCCGTCTTGTCTGGATGGACCCAATCTAATCATATGAATCCTTAAAAGCAGAGAACTTTCTCAAGTTGAAGACAGGAAAGATGAGGCAGAAAGAGAAATCAGAGAGATTTAAAGCTTGAGAAGAACTCAACCTGTTAGAGTAGGAGAGTAGGAGACATAACTGAGACCTGATGCAGGGGCTTGAAGATCAGGTGCAGGTGTTAAAGTAAACAACTCTTTAGCAGAAGCTAACTGGAGGGGCTGATAACCACAGGTGAGAACTGGCTTCCACCAGCCTGTCAGCTACCCCTGCCACCTTACATGAACTTTGGCTAATTACAATATCCTTTACATCATGGTTTTAAAATTTTATCACCCTGGAATCACGATGACAGTTCCAAGATAACCATACAAATTATAAAAATGATAGAAAACCCAATTCTAGGAATTACTACCCAAATTCATAGTAAAAGCCAACCCCTGTGGCCTTGACTCTTCCTTCCCTCAATTAGTAACACTAGCATACAAAAGATCTAAAACCACTTCCTCCCAGTGCAGCTGCTCTTTTTGAGTCTGCCTACTCTCCTCCTTGAGAGTGTACTTTCGCTTTCAATAAAAGCTGTTTGCTTTGCTGATGTGGTACATCCTGAAATTCTTTTCCTGACAAACATGAATAACTTGGACAAACCTCCACTCATTGTATATATATACCATGGATTATCACTCAGCCACAAAAAACAGTGGTGATCTAGTGCCTCTTATATTATCCTGGCTGGAGCTGGAGCCCATTCTACTAAGTGAAGTATCACAAGAATGGAAAAACAAGCAGTATATGTACTCACCATCACATTGGTATTAATTGATCAACACTTACGTGCACATATGGTAGTAACATTCATCAGGTGTCAGGCAGGTTGTGGGGGAGGCAGGGATCGGAACATTCACACCTATTGGGTGCAGCGCACACTGTCTTGGGGAAGGACATGCTTGTAGCTCTGACTTGGGTGTGGCAAAGGCAATATATGTAACCTAAACGTTTGTACCCCCGTTAATATTCTGAAATAAAAAATATATATATATTAAAAAAAAGGAGAAAAAGAAAAAAAAACCCTCCACTCAAATGCTAGTAACAAAACCACCATTGTTGATGTTAAAGATGAAAAGAGCCATGAGTCAGAATATGTGGATGGTCTCTAGAAGGTAAACACAACCCCTGACCAGCAACCAGCAAGGAACTGGTGACCTAAGTCCTATAGTTACATGAATCCCACCAATAGCTGAAATGAGCATGGAAGAGGATTTTCCCCTAGAGCCTTCATATAAGAACACAGACCAGCTTCCACTTTGATTTCAGCCTTCTGAAACCTGGAGCAGAGAAACCAGTCAAGATCACCTGGACTTCTGCCCTACAGAACTGTGAAATAACAAATTTATGCTCTCTTAAGCCATTGAAATTTTGATAATTTGTTACCCAGCAATGGAAAACTAATACAGTTATTTAGCCTTTCCTTCCTCAGTTTTCTCTTCAATAAAATGCCTTACCTTCCAGTTTTATTTAAGAGTTATGATACAGGTGGAATTTTTCTTAAAGTAGAGTCTTGTGATATAGAAATAAAAGAAAAGTTTTGTGAAATATAATCAGCATGTATAGTCATGTGCTGCATAATGATGTTTTGGTCAATGTTGGTCCCATAAGATTATAATGGAGCTGAAAAATTCCTATTGCCTATTGATGTAACCTACTGCACTGCCAGTGGTATAAAATTATAACACATACAATTATATACAGTATATGATACTTGATGATAATAAACGACTATGTTCCTGGTTTATATATTTACTAGACTATACATTTTATTGTTATTTTAGAGCATACTTGTTCTACTTATGAAAAAATGTTAACTGCAAGACATCCTCAGGCAGGTCCTTCAGGAGGTATTCCAGAAGAAGGCATTGTTATCATAGGAGATGACAGCTCCCTGTGTGTTATTCCCCCTGAGGAGCTTCTAGTGGGACAAAATGTGGAGGTAGAAGATAGTGATATTGATGATCCTAACCCTGTGCAGGCCTAGGCTAATGTGTGTGTCTGTGTACTAGTTTTTAGCAAAAAAGTTTAAAAAGTTAAAAAAAAATTTAAAAGTAGAAGAAATCTTATAGAATAAGAATATAAAGAAAGAAACTGTTTTTGTACAGCTGTACAATGTGTTTGTGTTTTAAGCTAAGTGTTATTACAAGAGTCAAAGCTAAGATTAATTTATTATTGAAGAAATAAAAATATGTTTTTATAAATTTAGTGTAGCCTAAGTGTACAGTGCTTATAAAGACTACAGCAGTAATACAGTACAGTAATGTAATACATACAGTAATGTCCTAGGCCTTCACATTCACTTACTACTCACTCATCAGCTCACCGAGAGCAACTTCCAGTCCTGCAAGCTCCATTCATGGTAAGTGCCCTATACAAGGGTACCAGTTTTTATCTTTTATATCATATTTTTACTGTACCTTTTCTAGATTTAGATATGTTTAGATACACAAATATTTACCATTGTGTTAGAGTTGCCAACAATACTGAGTATGGTAACATGCTGTACAGGTTTGTAGCCTAGGAGCAATAGGTATACCATCTAGATTTGTATAAATAAATTTTATGATGCTCACACAACAGTGAAATTGCCTAATGACACATTTCTCAGAACCTACCCCTGTCTTTAAGTGATGTATGACTGTATCCTATTTTATGAGGAAAAAAAAATCTTGTTTCTCTTTATGCCATCCTTTCCTTCTCTAACCCTCCATTTGATAGTTTTCTTATATAGGCATAGGAAAAAAAATGATGAGATCTGGTTTGTAAGAGAAAGAGTTTTCTACTGATATCTCAGAATTTGGAAAATAAATTATGTCATCTGGACTGTTATGCAACTGTGCCTAAGGCTAAATACTCATTGTTCTCATTAAATTTAAGAAAAAGTCTGTTTTCACATCTGTGAGTAAGATACTAGCTTTTTATGTTTTGAACTTACTATATTAATTTCCTTTCACTTGCGTAAATTAATTGGGTAGTCATCGGGCTGGTGAAAGAAGGTCCCCAAATAAGAGGTATTGGGAAGTGAAGGACATTGGGAAGTGAAAAGAAAATTGATTGTATCTTTCACTTTCTGGGAATTGGAATAGCAAAATAAGATTCACAGAACAATAAGAGTGAGAAAACATGAAAACTGCTTCGAGCCAGCTTAGGTATATCAGAATATACAGATATTATCTTACCTTGGGACTACCCATATCTCCTGTTAATTTGGGGAAAAAAGAACTTTCCCTATTCCTAAATCTCTGTAGAATAAAACTATGATAACCATAAGTTCAAATTCTAATGAATCTTGATATTATCTGTTGCTCCTTGTGACATTATTATGCAGCATTGTGTCTCTATATTGGAACTTCTCTTTTATTACCTGTCACAGCTGTCACACAGATCACACAGCCTAATTCCCAGCTCAAAGTAATCAGGAGCTTCATTTTGGAGTTGTGACTATCTGGAACACCTTCAGTGACCATTATAGATGTTTGGATTTACATATATAGTCTTGTCTCTTTGGTTTTCATCCAATTAAATGTGCTCATTTTTTGTATTGTAATGTTTCTGTCAGTTACATAAAATAATCTTTATGTGCAGTGGTTGACATTGTACAGGAAGAATATTGCTTTTCTCATCTGTGAATGCATTTCATGACAAACCTGATTTTGTCATTTTTGTAATTGTCCTGGTTGCTTTCAGCAACATCTGCCTTCAGAACTGCAATCCACAGAAGAGCATCTTTCCATGATGGAAATTTGGCCAGGGTATTCTGCATCTGGTCATTTGATTATTTTCTAGTGTTCTAGTAAAACGCATTTGTGTTATCAGGGCTATTGGCAAACTTTATAGTTTTGTAAATTGCTGCTTCAAGAGAGCTAGACTTGTCCTATAACCACTATTAATTGACTCTGTGATTTTAAAGTATTCACTTAGCCTCTCTGTGTTTGTTTTCTCATCTGGAAGACAGAGATGAAAATGTCTCACACATTTGTTGGTCTTAAAACTGTAATTGATTTTCTCTGGAAGTGCAAAAGTGTTTCATGAAATCTATTTCCCTTGAAAGAGAGAGAGGGTGAAGAAAAAATTGACTGACTTACACAATGTTCAGTAACTCTCCCTTTGTCTCCCAAGATCACAATGATAATGTATTGTTCAGCAGTAACATGAGGGATTTTGAGAGGAACAAGAACAAAGCCTATAACCCAATTTTGTTATGGCTGACTGTCACCATAAGACAAGCTGAGAAAATCCCCAGGATTCTAGGTATTTGAGCAAAATGCCCAGGGGTAACTGGCTTCTTCCTTAAGGATTCAGAAAGTACTCATTCACAATTCAAGGCCACTAGGGCAAATGACCAAACAATATTTTGTTCATGGTATAATACTGACTGATACTGAAATTCAAGGAAAGAAATGCAGTATGTATCTAGTGAAATTCTTGGAAATGCAAATACCAAAGCATATTCACTTATGTGACTCTCAAAAAACAAGAAATTTCTATTCCATTGATTTTGTCTTACAAGAGAGCAAGAATGGCAGGCATTTATAAGATAAGTTAAGCAAAAAGTGTTCAGGAACTCAATAAACCCACTCCTATGTTGTGTAATATTGGGATTCAGGAATGGAAGACTTGGTTTGCAACCTAGGTAACAAAGCAGAATTTGTTAAAGAGTGTTTAATACAGAAAACAACTAGAGAACAATGTGAAATGATATATAATGCTGTGCTTGATGACTTAACATTTCAGCAAAGAGGTTATTTATATTTTCCATAAAGAAACCAAAATTTCTTAATCAAGAATCCAAGACCCTTCACAGTCTGACTTTAACTTGCTCTTCTCGTCTCATTTGCCTCTTTCTACCATATACCTTATGCTCTAGTCACTATTCCCTACACACATATTTTATGGCTTCCTGAGTTTGTCATTGTTTCTTTTTAAATGGAATGTCCTTCTCTACTTGGTAAACATCTACTTTCATTCAAAATTCAGCTTTCTCATTCCCTTCTTTGTGGGTTATTAATCCATGTATTGTTACCTTCTCCATTCTACTTTGGCACTTAGAACATTTAGAATTATTTGTTTGTCTTTCTATTTACAAGTTCAGGGCAGGTACATCATCTTAAATCTCTCTATAGTACCAAGTTCTCAGCAGAATGTTTGGCTCATGGTTAGTGATTAAAAAATATTTGTTACTTATTCATCTATTCAATTAACATCATATTTATATACAGGTTTAGAAAGATAATGTAATAATCAGTTGATGAAGGAAAGTTGTATATCTAACTGAGGAGTTTGCGATTTCTCACACAGAAATAGGGAGCCACAATAGGTTTTTGATCAGAGAAGTAGAATAATGAAAGCATTTTTGTAGGGAGATTATTCTGGATGTGGTACAAATGGACAGAAGGATGGAGAGGGTCTCTAAGAAGATAAAAACATAGCAGTAAGATCTTAGTGAGATCTTCCAATTCTTTCATGGATTTATACATACCATTAGAGTCCCTTGTTACATTTCATAAGCTTATTTAGAAACAATTTTAGTTTTACAGAAAAGTTACAAAGATAATACAAAGAGTTCCTTTATATCCTCCACCTAATTCCCCCATTGTTACCATCTTACATTTCCATAGTGTATTTGTCAAAACTAAGAAACAAATATTGGTACATTGTTGCTAACTGAATTCCAGACTTCATTTGGATTTCACCAGTTTTTCCATTAAGGTTTTCTATCTGTTGTGTCTAGGATCTAAAGCAGGGTTACCACCATGAATTTAGATATGATGTCTCCACAGTTTCCTTTGGTCTGTGACATTTTCTTAGTTTTTCAGTATTTTTCATGGCCTTGAAATTCTGGAGGGGTTTGGACCAGGTATCCTGTAGAATATCCCCCAATATGAATTTGTTTGGTGTTTTTCTCATAATTTGGAGAGAAGTCAGAGGTTTAAGGGAAGAATACCACAGAGATGAAGTGCTTTGCTCATCACATCTGTCAGAGTTTACATGATACCCATATGACACCATTGATTTTATTAACATCCACCACTTGATTAATGTACTGTTTGCTTGGTTTCATTATAAAGTTCTTGTTTTTCCCTTTCGCTACTATATTCTTTGGAAGCAAGTCACTAAGTCTGGCCCATCCTAATGTGGGATGAAGGAGGATTAAACTTCACTTCCTTGAGGGAGAAGTATCTGCATATATTATTTGAAATTTCTTTATGAGAAAGAATTTTATTCTCTCCCTCATTTATTTATCTATTTATTCAATAATTTGTTAAAATGACTATGGGGTCCTTTGTATTTATTTTATACTTTGGGTTGTAATCCAATACTACTTTACTGATTTTATTGCTCAGATTATTCCAGTTTTGGCCACTGGCAACTCTTTTAGTTGGCTCCAGTGGCCCTCTAACATATCCCCATCACTGTAAGATTTCCTTTTGCAGTAGGGCACTTCCTTACTTTCTGTCACTAAAAGACAATCCGGGTTCATGTTGTATATTTCCAACTCCAGCCTTAGAATCAGCCATTTCTCCAAGGAGTCCTCTTTTATTTTATTGAAGAATGGTGTTTAGAGACCAAGTTCTGTGTTCTGGCTATACTTATTGCTACTGGGGTATCATTGTTTCTAGGCCTTTTCAGTGGACAGACCAAGAAAACATATAGATATACACTAAAACCATGTATATAAACATCAATAAATATTTCCATGTATTGATTTATATCCATATTAAGCTAAGAATGATTTTATGCAGATGTCTCTAACTTTAGTCCAATATCATATGGTACATTCCAGCCTTCCTTCCATGCTTATTTTTAACTTCCCATTCCAACATTAAGAAACCTGGCAGCCACTATTCAATTCAGCATCCATTTAGTTATATATTCAACCCCAGTACAAATGGATAATAGTTTTATAATTGTTAATTTGTATCTCCATGAGAAACAAATTTACCAACTGGAGTACAGTATTACATAATATTCTTTTTGTCTTTAGTTTTACAGTTTCCAGTCAAAACATTGTTTTTCAAAGTTACTTAGGTCAGACCATTTTCCCCACTCCCCTTAGTGTAACCATATCATACATTTGTAAAAGAGATATTAATAGATTTATTTGTTACAGTATGCAGTCCATCCTGAAATACCCCCTATATCCTGATAGATTTTTTTTGCATGCATTAAAATTCAGTCTTTGTAAGCTACAATTCTGTGGATTTTGACAAATGCATATAAACATGTTTTTACCACCCTAATACAGTATAGATACATTATTCTAAAAGTAAAGAATAGTTCTTTCACCCTAAAAGTTCTCCTGTGCATCTTCGTTGTAGTCAATCACTCCTCCAACCACTGGCAACCACTATTCTGTTTTCCTTCCACTTATAATATTTTAAGTAATTTGTTGGCTAATTAATTGTTGCAATTTGTCTCCCCCATGTAAATATGAGCTCCATGAGGGTAGGAACCAGGTATTTTATTAATCACTGTATGCCTTCTCATTAGGGGAGTACCTTGTACACTATAGATACTTAAATATTTGTTGAAGAAATGAATCAATGAATTCATGAATAAAAGTGGAATTATTTATTTCAGACCTGGTAATGATTTTTGATGGGCTAGATATTCTAATAGGTACTAGGGATTCAAAGATAGAATATGGTATCTTCCTTCAAGGAGTATACACTTTAGATGAAAGACAAAACATGTACACAAACTACCACAATACATACTAGACTATGATAAAGGTACCAAAAGAGTAGTAGGAATAGAGTTCAGGGAAGAAAGTAATTACTTCTAGATAGGGCTGTATGGTGAAGGTTTCATAGAAAATGTAGCAATTAGCTCACTTTAAAGGATTCTGTTATAATTTATTTGGGTTTAAGGTGAATTTGTTACTAAGGTGTATTTGCAAACACAACCCTGGTTCTATCATCTTTATGAGGAGTATTGAGAGGGCTTGAAGTCTGAAATGGAAGCAGAGGGTATGAGTAGAGGAGATGGTGATGTCTGTGCAAATTTTTAAGCTGCTAAAGTTATTAAAGTCTCCAAGGTATTTTTGTTCTAATTTGCCAGATTACATTATGGTCTATATTAGCTTTGATGAAGACTCTTTTTTTTTTTTTCATTCCCTATCTGTAATAGGGTCCTCAATACTCTTTATCTTTTTGTTTAATTTTATATTGCACTGATTTCCTTTCAAAATATAAAAAGTTTTCATCTTTGGGGAATAGAGTATTTAAATATAATAATTGCATTTGGGAAATATTATAACTGAACTGTGCAGAGAAAATTACATCTAATATATATTCAATGTAGGATCTAAAATATATTTCTAGAAAAAGAGTAGATGTGTGCTAGAGTATTTAACTGTTTATAAATGCACATTTTCAGGAGATAATTCTTCAGAAAAAATACAGAAATTGGATGGTAGCAGTATCGACTACATGATATGTTTTGAAGAGTGTTTCAAAGATAATCCCAATCCTCAATATAGCTCCCTTGCCAGCTACACTTATTTGGATTAAAGCATGAAAAGCCAAGGAAAAATAAAATCTTATATCTTAGTAAGAATTGTGCCTTAACTTACAATCAATCATTAATATCTAAACCAGATTTTATTTTTTGAATTAACCTTATGTGTTAGTTCACTTGGGCTGCTATAACAAAATACTTTAGACTGGGTAATTTATAAATAATAAATTTATTGCTCACAGTTCTGGAGGCTGAGAAATCCAAGATCAAGGCACCAAAAGATTTGGTGTGTGGTAAGGGCTCTTTTTCTCTCTCTCTGCTTCCTTGTTGCTTTGCTTCCTTGATGTCTTGTTACTGCATCCTCATATGGCAGAAGGGTTAAAAACTGTGCCCTCACGTGGCAGAAGGCACAAGAGAACTCACCTGAGCTTCTTTCATAGGGGCATCAATCCCATTCATGAGGGTAGAACCCTCATGATTTAAGCACTTCCCAAAGGCCCCACTTGATACTATCACTTTGGGTATTAGGTTCCAACACATGCATTTGGGGCTTGCGGGGACACCAGCATTCAGAACACAGCACCTTACTAGAGATCTGTGCCCTGAAATAAGGGATAGGTATGATTTGATGGAGGCAGATGGTAGAAAATGTCTGGAAAGGAGGACATTACACAAGATGTTGGGCCTGAGTGGAGTATACTGCGTGATTGTGAACTAGATCTAGAGAATTTAGACAGCTTTTGTGTGAAGAATGCTAAGAAGGAGGAATGGATTTTGAAAAGATAGATATAGTCATGCAAAAGCTTCTGTGGACATCTGACAACAAATTTAGCAAGCATTGGGCTAAGACTTGAATGGAAGGAAAACAGGGAAATTCTAGGATAAGGTGAATATAACTATGACTTCGATTTGAAAGGAGGGTGCTACCAAAGTAAGTATCAGGCAAAGAGTCAAATGATAAGTCCAGGTAAGTGAATTAAAGCATGGAGGAACAGACAAACACTCTGTGATTCAAATTTCAGGTACACACAATGGTGTATGAAGGAAATATAGGCAGAGGATTTAAATAGCAAATGGCCTGAACTTCAGGTGCCATTAAGGCACAATAGCAACAGAGGTTCTATTATGTTCTTCCCAGTGCCAATGCTGATCCAGATTTCAGGAAGGCAAGCATCCAGATGGGTAGCGAAAATCATACCTGGCCACAGAGAAGAATGGATGTGGTGAGCAGAGAAAAGATTGTTTCTGATAAGTTTGCCCTTGCCTTCTTTTTCTTTATGATATGATTCTAATTCACAAACCAAAGTAAATTTTTTAAAAATTATAAATTTGCTAATTTTTGTAGCCTCTTATAGATTTATTTTCTATACCCATCAATTTACAAAGAAGTTTGGAATTGCATCCAATTCTGTATGATGGATTTATACTTGTTCAGTACTTGGAAAGAGATGTGTGAATAGAAGTTATTGTGGCATATTCCCTAACTTGAAATTTAGCAATTATTAGGAAAAGTTTTTCAACTGGTCCAGAGTATGAATTCTTCTCTGACTGCTCTACATAATCACTTCTTTGGTAACCTTATTTAGTATCAATACTTCAACTGGTGCTCTGGGGCAAGACTCTCAGTCTAATTCAGCAATTCTCACCACATGCAGTAATCTTGCATTTGAATGAGTTGATATTTCAAAAGCCTAATTCATCTTCCTCCCTCAATGTCCCCCCTTTCCTGATTATTAATCCTTTTCAATTGGGCTACTATTATAATAAATAACATTATCCATTTCTCAATAAATGTTTGCACATTTGACAAATTCTTTAAATCAGGCCCTAATGCCTAGTTTTTCTTTAACTTTAGATTATATGTCTAAATAGCAAGTAAAGGAGGAAGAAAGATAGAGTCTATCATTGATATGTGTTAGGTACTTTTCTATGCACTTTACACGATTTTAATCATGAATTCTTCTCAACAATGACCAAATATATCACCATTTCATAGATATATAAATTATAACTCAAAAGAAACAAAAAGCTCAAAATAACTTTCTCAAATACTATAGATGTTTCCTTTCTAATGACTTTTATAACAGAGTTTTCCCATTGCCACCGTCATCTGGCTAATTCAAAAGACCAGAATACACACCTCACTGAAGAAGATATAGAAGATGTCAAAAATTATATGAAAAGATGCTCAACATCATATACCATTAGGGAATTGCAAATTAAAACAACAATGAGACTACCTCTACATATCTAGTAGACTAAAATCCAAAACACTGACAGTAGCAAATGTTGGCCAGGATGTGGAGCAACAGGAAATCTCATTCATTGCTGGTAGGAATGCAAAATGGTACAGCCACTTTAGAATAGAGTGTAGCAGGTTCTTAAAAAGCTTAAACATATCCCTACCATATGATTCAGCAACCACACCCCTAATTATTTATCCAATTAAGAGAAAACTTATGTCCACACCCACAAAAATGTGCACATGAATGTTTATAGCAGCTTTATTCATAATTATCAAAAACTTGAAGCAATCAAGATGTCCTCAATAAGGGAATAGAATAAAAAAAAAACCAAACTGTGGTACAATCAGGAAATGGAATATTATTTAGCACTAAAAGGAAATGAGCTATCAAGCCATGAAAAGACATGGGAGAAACTTAAATGTATATTCCTAAGTGAAAGAAGCCAATCTGAAAAGTCTATATGCTGTATGATTTCAACTATACAACATTCTGAAAAAGGATAAATCTATGGAGACAGTAAGGAGATCAGTGGTTTCCAGAGGTTGGGAGGGGTGAAGGATGAATAGGCAGATCACAGAGGAATTATCAGGCAGTGAAAATACCCTGCATAATATTATAATGATAAATGCATGTCATTATACATTTATCCAAACTCATGAATGTACACCAAGAGCGATGCCTAATGTACACACCATGGACTCTGAATGATAATGATGTGTCAATGTAGGGTCATCGATTGTAAGAAATGTATCACTCTAGTGGAGTATTTTGATAATTGGGGAGGGTGTGCATATGTAGGAGCAGGGAATATATGAAAAATCTCCATACCTTCCTCTCAATTTTGCTGTGAACCTAAAATTGCTCTAAAAAAATAAAATCTTAAAAAAAAGAGTTATATAACTTTCCCAAATCCTATGTATTTTTACTTTCTAATGACCTTTATAGCAGGATTTTCCCATTCCCACTGTCATCTGGCTAATCTAAGAGAATATGTCATTCATAATCCAATCATTTATTTGGAATTTATTTATTTAACTTAGGCCAGACACACGTACTATGGTAACTTAATTGGCCTCGCTGCCTCCAGACTCTCTCCTTCTCATCACTACTGCTCTCCATTGCCAGATTAATCTTCCTAAACCACCAATTTGATTTCTTCAATTTCCTATTCAAAAGCCTTCATAGTTTCCTACTGCTCAGAAGATAAACTTAAAACTACCTAGCCACATGTGCAAAGACTTTCACAATCTGGCACCAATCTATTTTACCAGCATTAACTTCCACCCTGCCCTTAAAAATCCTGTCTACTCCAGTTAAATTGCTCTATTTACTGCTTCCTAAACATCCTTTTAAAATTCTGTATCCCCATGCCTTTGTTCATGCTATGTTTCCCATCTCTCTCCTCTTCTCTATCCAGCAAAGGCTCTTCTGTCTTTATGACCCAGATCAACACTCCACGTGAATCTATGTGTGGTTGTATCCACCATAGTGGAATGCATTTAATGCATTTGCCCCTTGGAATATCAAATGTGATGCTTTTTTAAGTCTTAAATAAAATAAAATTTTGCATGAAAACATAATAACCACTCTCTTTCTTTGCCACAGTGCTATCCAAGCCGTGACTACCTATGGCCTGGATTACTGTAATACTTTCTAAAGGAAAAATTCTTTTTCTATACACAACGCTTCTGACACCAAAAATGTGGGATTTGCTCACAAAGCAATTCTCCAATTCTCCAATTGGGTGTCCTACAATTTAATTAAATTTGACACTATCTGTTGTTAGTGCAGACCTTATGGGGTAAGGGTTCAGTCCCACAAGACTATCCTCTCACTTCAGATGTCAATTGCAAATAGTGGGGCCCCAGGTTACTCACACTGCTGTCCAACTTGGCTATGAATCAGGGGCTCCCATGACCCCTTCCTCATATTCAATAATTTGCTATAATAGCTCACAGAACTCGGGGCAACACTTTACTATTACCAGTTTATTATAAAGAATACAGCTCAGAATCAGTCAAATGAAAGAAACACATAAGACAATGTAAGGGGGAGGGACAAAGAGCTTCCATGCTCTTTCCAGGCATGCCACCCTCCCAGCACTTCAATATGTTCACCAGCCTGAAAAGGTCTCTAAACCCCCTAGTTTAGGATTTTTATGGAGGCCCCATTATGTGGGCATGATTGATTAAATTATTGGCCACCTGTGATTGAGTCAAGATAAGGTCAAAAAGAACTTATTATGTATAGCAAAAGATGCTTTTCCCATTCTCACCACTCAGGAAATTCCAAGGGTTTTAGGAGCTCTGTGCCAGGAACAAAGACCAAATATATATTTCTTATTATATCACAATTATCACATTCTTCTAATTGGTTTTTCTGCCTCCAGTCTCCCCTGCTTCCATCCACAATGCACACAGTGATCCTTTTATCTCTTTTAAACAGGTTGGATCATGGAATAGCCCTGTTTTAAAGTCTTTGAGCATTACTAGTCATGTGACAAATGCAGTAGTGTCCAAGGTTTTCTTGACTATATATTTTCTGGACTTCAAGGTGATTTCCACTTCTATCACTGTAGTAGTGGCTAGATTAGCATCCTGAGGCTTGTAGCTGAGTGTAGCTATTCCAGAGTCTAGATGAGTTTCAGCTGTTACTTTGGCAAGTGTGGCCATTTTTCTTCATGATACTCAGCTCACGGGCTATTATGAGTGGTATAATGGCAGAGCAGCTAGACACACTGGGTTGCTTCATTTGCTTAGACAATATCATCTGGGCTTGAGACTGGGCCCAGGGGTGATTCAGAAAACTCACAGTCTCAATGGCTTCATGAATTAGATTCACAATCTGCTGATAGTGGTAGCTTCTACTACCTATGTTGTTACCAAAATTCTCTTGAGTCTAGAGAAGTCAGTGGAAATTCAGAATGCACTGGGTTAATGTATCTTTATATATCTGAATGATATGGACAGCAACATGGTGATGGGACCTTTAATTTTAGGAGAACATGTATGGGCAGAACCACTGGTAATTGGTGCAATGTAGTCATCTGTCAGTCAGACAAAGATAACCTTTTTATCATCATCTAGGAAGGACCAGACAGGGATCTCTAGACCACCTGTCTAGAAGGGATGATCAAGAAGGTTGTGTCAGCCTTCATCATTGGAGGCTTAAGCAAAGACAAGATCAAGGACCACTTCCAGGAGATGGTGATGTGAATACATTCAAGTTGTCCAAGGACAAGCTGTGATACTTGATGGGGTGGATAAATATCTTTCCCCAGTGTATTTTGGCTTGTCCCTGGTCCCCATAAATAATCTCTAGCTGAAGAAAAAGCAATAGAAGGATATTAGTCTCATCGACCTAAAATGTATCTATCCCATCTGCCAATATCACAGACAGACCCTTCCTGTATGTCATTTTGGACGGTAATAACATGGAAGTCCTGCACTATCTCACCATTCATGTTGACTCTCAACTGCAGCTGATGAGTACCATGTGGATAAGCATCATGAAAATACACTTTTCTGACTTGGTGTCAGACACAATGTATAGAGACCCTACGTGGACCACAAATATCTTGACATCTATGGGCATCACCCAAGATTGCATGACTGACTTTGTAGGGGTTACAGTTTGATGGTACGGAGACTTGGCCAGGAGAGTTAGAAGATACTGAATTTTTAAAAAAATAAACTTATGGTATTTTTGTGCTTTCTTGGAGAAACAACTGGTAATTATCTAATACCTAGAGTATGGAAGTTATTGCTACTGATATTTACTCTCTCACCCAACATGTCCATTAGTAATAATAAGAAGAATAGTTATTGATCAACCAATATCTATAATCACTTAATATAACTTGGCAGATAGAAAGTGCCCACCAAGTGGGTGCTCTCATTATTATTGTTGTGGCACAGATCTCACAACCATCCTGGAAATAAGCACTGTAGTTGTTCACATTTATAGTAAGGAAGCAGAGGCTTAAAGAGAGGAAGTGAGCTGATAAAAGTCACACAATGAGTATGTAGCAGAAACAGATTTTGAACTCAGTACTGACTACAAAGCTCAAGTTCTTAACTATTATGCTCTGCTGACCTGTGTGACTTTCAATAAAGGCAAAAATAATGGTAATATGTAAGATATAGAGAGTGTTTACTATGTGTCAGACTCTGATTTAAGCACTTATCCTTAATTTATTTAATCCTCACAACCATATGTATGCATGATTATCATCCCTATTTACATATGAGAACAATGAGGTCCAGAGAGATGAAGTCATTTGCACTAGTAAGTGCTTACTCACTAGGAAGCAGATCAGGATTCTAGCCTATCTTTGACAACAAAATTCGTGATTATAAAGTTTTTATTTTAAAAAGATAATGCACTAGAATGAAAATATAAACAATATAAAGGGCACAACTACCATAAGTTCCCATTCCGAGAAGCAATGAATTCTATTTTTCAGCTTATTATATATTTTTAAGAAATTTTCCATTTATCCATATACATATTTAATTTTTAGTAAACATTAGCCTCTATCCACTGTGTTCTAAACTTTGATTTTTTTAAATTAAGGTATCTTAGAGATTTTCTCATGATTAAAAAAAAATTCTTTGTAAACATCTTATTGCACTAAAAATAAAGACCAAGCTCCTTCATAACGCCAAACAAGCTCTGCTTGGTCTTGGACAGTCTACTTCCCAGCCTCATGTTGTAATTTATACCTAATTTCTCTCTGTACTCCACCTGCGCTCTTCCTCCAGTCGTTTTTTCTGTTGTTCACTTAAAATTACTGGGTATACACACATCTGCGGCTCTAAGCCTTTATCTGTGTTCGCAGCTACTAGATGTTATGTATTCTAGTGCTCTGGCTCCTACAATCATCCTATAACCATCATATTGCCAACCAGAAAAGGAGATCAATATTTTTAGAATCTATCCCCTGAGATGTGACTCCAATTTATTGGAGTGGTATTATAGAAGCATAACCAAGTTAACAGTGCTGGAGTTACACTGAAGACAAATACCTAATCTGGCTTTAAAGAGCTAGGAAAGACATTCTGTAGGAAGTAACATCTGGATTGGAAGAATGATCTTATGAATTGGTAGAAGGAGAGAGAGAGAGAGAGAGAGAGAGAGAGAGAGAGAGAGAGAGAGAGAGAGAGAAAGTGCTCTGAAAATCATGAATTATAAGTGCAAATGTCTGGAGCAAATTGGTGGCAAGGGGAGGTATCTGCCCTTTATAATCTCTATTAGCACCACCACCAAACTACAAAACACACATACAAAGCTTCATTTGTTATGGAAATGAAGCTTCAAGCTAGCAGGTTTAGCACCATTTTCCAACAATATTACTTCCCCTAAAGCCTTTCAATACAGGAACTCTGAAGTCTTAAGAAAGAGCTCAATATATTTTAGTAGCTGCAAATTAGTATGGATGGAGCACATTCTGCAAGCATTTGGTGGGAAGAGGGGATAAACAGTGAAGGCAAATGGATGAGGCTGGATTAATCAGTAGAAGCCTGATCATTAAGCATTTTATGAGTTACCTTATAGTCAATGGACTTTATCCTGAGAGAAATGGGGTAGAAATGAAGGCTTTTAATAGAAGAGTTATATGGCCAGTTTTGTTATGTGTGCTTTAGAAAATCAATTTGGATTGCACCATAGAGAAGGGGTTTGGAAAGGGCAGAAAATGAAGGCAAGGTGATGAGTTAGGGAAAAGCCATTACAGTAATCAAGGCAAGAGATGATGGCTTAAGATAATGTAATGGAAGTGAGGTAGAGAAAAGTAGTTGGATTCCAGAGATATTTAG
The DNA here is from genome assembly GCA_963574885.1 of Lepilemur ruficaudatus. Taxonomy (NCBI): domain Eukaryota; kingdom Metazoa; phylum Chordata; class Mammalia; order Primates; family Lepilemuridae; genus Lepilemur; species Lepilemur ruficaudatus. The sequence goes on along the minus strand of CAUYRT010035335.1, from coordinate 13,900 downwards.
TTTGCAAATATAACAGAAAGTGGCTGATTAAAAAGATTAAATAATCAAGAATGGTTGCTTTGCTTGAGTTGACAGACATCAGAAGATGTCTAGAAGTCTGAGATCAAGATGCTAGGAGATTTAGTGTCTGGTGAGGGCTGTTCTCTGCTTCCAAGATGGCGATTTGAATGCTGCATCCTCCAGAGGGGATGAATGTTGTGTCCTCACATGGCACAAGGACAGAAGAGCATAAAGGACATTCCCTTCAACCTCTTTTATATGGTTGCTACTCCCATACATGAGGGCTCTGTTCTCATGACTTAATCATCTCCCAAAGGCCCCACCTCTTAATATTATCACATTGGCCATTAAGTATCAACATATGAATTTTTGGGAACACAGATCAAAGCATATGGTATGCACAAGTTTAGTAGATACTGACGGTCTTGCAAAGTAAGCAGTACGTAAGGGTTCAAATTGACCTGAATACTTGTCAGCATAAGTTTAATCAGTATTTTTAATTATATCCATTCTGTTGGGATTATAGGTTTATCTTACTCTGATTTTAATTTCCATTATCTAAAGACTAATGGAATAAAGCTTTTTCATGAGCTTGTTGGACATTTGGATATCCATTTTTCGTGAAGTACATTGAATCTATAGATCTTCCAATCAGTGTGTGTGTGTGTGTATACACACACACATACACACACACACACACACACATATATATATATACACACACACATATATATATATATATATATATATATATATATATATATATATAGTTTTGCTTGGTTTGGTTTTGTTTTTTCTACCAGAAGAGCTCTCCTTTGTTATTTCTTTTAGTGCAGGGCTGCTGCTGACAGTTTCCTAGTTTTTGTTTTTCTGAGAATGCCTTTATTACACTTTATTTTAAGGAGTCCTGTTCCTGGCCAAAAAACTGTGTGTGATTTTTCAGGCCCTCTGTGTGATTTTTCATAGCCAAAACGCTTTACCTGGCAGGTCTTCTGAAAGAAAGCCTGCCTCTCCTGATGAGACTTGGTGAGCAGCCAGTGCATAGCAGTTTCTGAAGGGAGTTGCAATCAAGGACTCTGACCTTTCTGGCCAGCCATGCTTACCCCAGGTGCCTTTATTTGGAGATTTCTTTATTTGGGGCCTTCAGCCAAAGCCTTTCTCAGGCACCTCTATGGAAGACTTCTTATTGTGGGGAAGGAGGAGGGAGAGAGCTTGATGACACTTTCCTCCACTCTGACTCATACTCAGTACTTATCCACTCCTAGCCATTCCCCCTACCCTCCCCCCCAACCCACAAGTCCATAAAACTCCAAGAACCATTTTTTGAAACTCCCTCAGCAGTGAGATGACCCCTACTAATAATCCTTCTGACTCTCAACCAGAACAGTGTTCCATGGGGAAAAATGGAGCAGGGGAAACTCAGCTGTTTTTCTGGTTTAGTCTCCTACTTATACTATTAGGAAATGATTAAAAACTTGAGTGATACTTTCATTTTTGGTTTGTTGTGTTGACTGCTCCTACACCTAGCAGCCTAGCTCATAATAGCCTAGCTGAGTTTCTGACACTTCTTTACAATATTTTTCCTTGTTACCAAATTTTAAATTGGAAATTGTCTTTCAGCATTTAAAAAAATGTAATTCCATGTTGTTTGAGTCTCCACTATTCCATTTTCTCCCATGGATCAGAATGCTTTCATTTTTTTTTAGCACTTCCTCACTTTTTGGCAGTACATGGTGCTATAGGCTAATCTTGTATATTTGCTTTCCCAGTCCTAGAATCAGCACTTTCTTCAAGAAGCCCTGGTTCCTTTTATTGGAGAATTGTATTAGAAACCATGATTTAGGTGCTAAGTGTGCTATTGTTATCTCATGTCTTGTTTGTTTCTCTTCCTCCTTTACTGCTTTCTTTTGCATTAAATATTTTCTAATGTTTTATTTTATTTGTTTTTACTATATATTCTTGAGTTATGCATCTTATCATAATCTGCTTCTGATAAGTTAACTGATACTAACAACTACAGTGAGACATAGAAATGTTATTCCTATACAACCCTTTTTTCTCTTTCTCTGGAATTACTATTATACATATTACATGATATATGTTACAAATACAATAATGCATTGTTATACTTATTGTGATACAAAATTTTTATATTTTTTACAAAATCTGAGAGAAAAAAGGAGAAACAAGGTATGTTTACAGTTTTTGCTTATATTGACTTTCTTATTTATCATATCTGGTTATCTTCATTTGTTCCTATGGATTCTTCAATATTTTTCCGCTCCCTTCTCTCTCTTCCCCTGCTGGAACTCTTATTAATATTTAGTTGGTATGCTTAATGATGTCCCACATTTCTCTGAAACTCTGTTTATTATTATTTTTGCTTTCTTTTTTGAGTTGCATAATCTCTATCAATCTGTCTTCAAGTTCATTAATTATTTTTCTTCTACCAGTTCAAATCTACTCTTGAGCCCCTCTAGTGAAAGTTTTATTTTAGTTATTACACTTTTCAACTCAAGAATTTCCATTTGGTCCTTTTAATCAATGTTGAAGGTTATGGTCGAGAAATGAGAACCCCAGGAGTGGGATAGGATTTTGCCAAAGACCAACCTGTGGATATGTCAGTTCACTGAACAAAAGCTACTCAACCTTGAGGGGGACATTCCACCAATCAGGGATGTCTGCAAACGGACCCCACCTTGAAGCCTGAGGGCTACAGCCTGGATGTCTGCAAAAGGACCCCAGCTTGTAATCCCAAGGCAGAGAGAATGATCAAAGGATGTCAGCCCAGCAGATAAGAGTAGTTTGCTATTCTAAGCCCGAGGCAATGTTCCCATCTCTCTCCTGAGTTCATGTCTCAGTAAATGAGGAACTAGATAAAGTAGAAAGAAGTACGTGGCCTCTTTGTTACCGTTTAGATTATATGCTTTACTGCTAACCCACGAGCTTTTCACATGAAATCATTATAACCTATAACATGAAAAAGAGAATAAAAATGGGTGCTAGACTTTAGTCAGTACCCCCTGGCTCATGGGAATGCTGGTGGTCCCCTGACTTCCCCACACCCTTTCACCTTATTTTTTGTATCCGTGTCTTTGTCTCTCTGATCTCTTGGAACACACACTGCCCAATGACTCAGTTATATTGGGGGCATCATGAACCCCCGATAAATTGTTTCTATCTCTTTATTGTTGTTTTCTGGTTGAGGAGACATTGTTATCATACCTTCCACCTTTATTCATGGTTTTCTTTAGTTCTTTGAACATATTTATAATGACTACTTTGAAGTGTTTGTCTCTTAAATCCGACATTTGGTCACTCTCACAGGCAGTTTCTGTTGCCCGCTTTTTTTCCCTGAAGTATGGATCAGACTTCCCTGTTTCTTCGCATGTCTCATAATTTTTGGTTGGACACTGGACATTTTAGATAACATAAAAACCCTGAGTACTGGTCCCCTACTCCTCCTGTTATTGTTCTTTACTTGTTTATTTGTTTACTGACTGGCTGTATTATTTTAGTAAAATTCTGTCCCTCTCCCCGTCCACTCTTCCTTTAACCATCACCCCTCAATGTGAAACCTCTATTGTGGCTCCTAAGAGGATACAGCCTTGGTATGGCCAAGTGACCCTTCCTATGATGACAGTGATTTTAGTAGGTCTCTCTTTAATTGTCTGTTTCCTTGGTTACACCCAGCTATTAAACTCCTCTACTTCCTAGGTGATTGTTCTATTGTTTACAATAATGCCCTGGGGCATAAATTGCTTTACCAAGTGATCCAATTAAATTTATATGTCTTTTCAGGGATGGTTTTTTTATGGTCAGTGTTTGAGATTCATCCATTATATTGCTCTCAAAAAGCTATATAAAAGAGCATACAGCAAATAAAGAAACATTTATTCAAGAAAACTTGCTAAAACTTGGCAAGGACAGTAAATATGTTGTCCCATTCCCCAGGACACCCAGACAGCATGATAGAAATTCCATTCTAGGCTGCTGAACTCAAGAACACAGGGCTTCCTCTTCCCCCAATAATCAGTCATAGGACTGTGGTATCTTCCCAGGAGAGGCAGGACATCAGCATTTCTTATCCTGCCCTCAACTACATATTGCAGAAGGTATGTTCTGAGTGAGTGCTGGCAAGAGGGGTGGGACTCTCTTCTGCTCAGTACCCTGTTATAGGATGGAAGCATTACCTTGGGTACAACATGTTGAGAATTCCAGGGCCCAGATTGCCCCACACCAGCTCATAAGGCAGAGATTTTATACCCAGAGAGGCAATTCAAGAAGATCTGAAACCACTGCCAATTTCCCTCCTCCCATAGCACTCAGCCCTTAAAGAAGAGGTGTCACACAGAGAAAGGTATACTGTCCCCAGGTCTAGAGACATAACTCAGAGATTTTGTCCTGGGGGAAAGGCAAAACTAATATAAAGTTAGCTCTAAAACTCTTGCCAGAGAAATTGACTTCATTTGCAATAGTGTCAGGAAATTCAAACCTGAAGATACTGTTAAAAACTATGGAGGTTATGTAGAAAGACAATTAAGAGGAGACTCATAGATTTATCACAGGACTATATGGGCATCTTAGATCTGTAGATTTATAGTTCTCATCAATTTTGGAAAATTTTTTGGCCTTCATTTCTTCAGATATTTTCCCTTCCCCTTCTTTTCTTTAAGGACTATAATTACCTGTATGTTTTCCCATTGTTCATTTTTTTAACTTCTTTTTCCCTCTGTTTTTACTTTGTATACTTTCTATGGCTATGTTTTTCAGTTCCAGTTTTTTTTTTCTAATTTTGAATCTGCTGTGAACCCTATTGAGTTTTTTTGTCTCAAATAAATGGTAGTTTTTTTTTCTCTAGAAGTTTTATTTGGGTGCTTTTTAAAAATATCTTCCATGACTCTACTTAATGTCTTCACAGGATCACCAAGTTCAGTTACTTATTGTGTGGTAACAGACCAAAGCACTGAAACAGTGAGCTATAGCAGAGAAAGAGTTTAATAATCTTAAGACAGCCATGTGAGGAGATGGGAGGAAACCTTGAATCCACCTACCGGAGGGGTTTTGGACTGGGGTTTTTAAGGGAATTTTGGTGGGTAAGGGGCTGGGGTTGCTGAGGAGTTAGGATTACCTTAACCTGATTAAGGATTGCACTGATTCAAAATTATGTTTTAGTTCTTGCAAGGGCTAATCTACTTTTATTACATCAGCACTCCTAATGTATATTCTTTTCAAATCCTAAATAAAAACTTGAAGTGATTACCATAGCTCATCCTCCTTTGCAGCCTTGAACTTCAATAAATTTTCTTAGCCATGTGAGACTACTATTAATAGAAGTTCTGCTCAGTTCTTTAATCCTCTCAGCTGTTGCTTCTGAAATGCAAATGCCTTGAGGAAAGTTATGCCAAATGTCAGGCCTTCTCTGGTTCCCTTCTCTCTAGGCTGTTAGTCCCACAAGCCCTCCCTGTAATTTTAACTCTACAATGTCTTCAAATAGGTTTGTCTATCTTTTCCTCACTTTCTCAACAGGAGGGTTTGTGCAAAACAAACTAGTTCACCATTGTCTTAACTGGGAGCTGCATATTTTATTTGAGATGCCCTTGAAACCTGTAAAAAGGAAATGTCTTGAGGGCAATTAAATATAAAGATCTGGAACAATTCTTCTGCCTGCTTCTTAAATATTGGTTTTTACCCAAATCTCTTCTCATCTCCCTGAGCTTGGGTGACCTCATAAACCCCATGGTTTCATTTATTAATACCATGTATATGTGGATAGCTCTTCATTCTAATATCCTTGGACCAGTGCTTTCCCCTGTGATCTAGACTTGAATTTTCAACTATTAGTGACATATTTTAATGCGCCTCACCCACTTCAAAACCAACATGTTTAAATAAGATCTCTTGATTTCTTCCCAACCCCACCAGCCCACTTCTTTATTCTGAGCTGAAATTCTCCTTCTTCCTTAATATTTTCATTCAATTCTGTCTCCTAAATAGCTCTCAAATCCATTCATTTTCCTCCATCCTTACTGATACCACCCTTTTCAAACTACCATATTGGTTTCTTTAATGGCAGGATCATAAATTCTTATTCACCATTTTATGTCTTATACCTAGTACAGTGCCAAATACTCAAAAACATGTATTTAAGCACAGAGTATATTTTATAGAAATTTAGAGAGAGATTATACATAAATATGTGAACTCAACTTAGCTTCTTGAACTTAGAAAACAGGAGCCTTTGAAATCTGAATTCTATTATCTGATGCATGTTTAGGAGCAGATTATACAGTCAGACTATGCAGATTCAAATATTGTCTTTCTGATTTACTGTGTGAAGTTGAGCAAGGTTTTTAATTTTGTGGTGTTTCAGTTTCTTCATCAAAACTATGAACTAATAATGATACATTGTTTATAGGATTATAAAGATTAAACGAAATACTGGATATAAAGTTTAAAGCATTGTCTGGGAGATAGAATATATTGAATAAAAGTTAGCTATTAGTAATAGTAATAATAAAATTATGTATCCTACTATAACAGAGGAAATGGCCTGAAAAAATTGCAAAAATATTTTCTGTCTCTTTAAAACATCCTCCATTCCCTTTTGAGAACTAAAACCTGCATCCCTGCCTCAGGCCAGTGGTTGGGAGGATCAGGTTTTATTATTTGTGCTACAGGAGATAGCTCTGCCATCCCAGGCCCTGGTAGGTAGTGATCATAGGCTTTGTCTTTGGCAGAAATGGGATAATTAGAATCATTAATATAGTAGCCTAGATCTGAAGGCCCTCCCTTTAAAAGTTCTGTATTTTTACTCATGTTCAGGAAATTTGGATTTTGAGATGACAAGGTCTACTATTTTTCCTCCTTTGCCAGCATAGTAATAAACTTCTCTTTCCTCTCCTCAAACCTCTTGGTCTCATTCTTCTGATGTGGCCTCAAGGAGAAGTGCTGAGCTTTCAGTAACACTACTTCATTTTGTGTAATAAAAAATGTGATAAGCACACCTCCTATGCATTCCTCTGTATATTGACCAAGGTATTTTAAACTGGCAAGATTTTATAAATGCTACTGAGAATGAGAAAATATTTTACTCTCCATATTTGAGTGTTTGTTAACACAAGGTATTTTATAATAATGGGGAATTTTGGTATAATTTGTTTAGAAGGTTTCAAAAATCAAATTCATAGACTAACGAAAAATCCAATTTTTAATCATTAAAAATATAATAATATGAGACCTGCCTGAGCAAGAGTGAGACCCCATTTCTACAAAAAACAGGAAAATTAGCTGGGCATGGTGACTCATGCCTGTAGTCCCAGTTTTTTGGGAGGCTGAGGCAGGAGGATCACTTGAACCCAGGAGTTTGGGGTTGCAGTGAGCTATGATGATGCCACTGCACTCTAGCCAAGGCAACAGAGACAGACCATCTAAAAAAAAACTATACACACACACACACACACACACACACACACACACACATATATAATACCTAAGCTAAATCAGTATTACAAATTCATTGGTTTGGGAAAACAATTTACTTATGCTGTTCTAAAGTTATTCATTCTGGGTATTTTTATTCTTGAAACTTAATTTTAAAACTACATTTTTTCTCTTTTTTCTCATTAATTTATATGCCTCTAATATGTGCTAGATTTTCTGACCCTTTTGAAAAACTTTTTGTGCTTTACACAAACTACATATGTAACCAGAAGTTTATATGACCCCAAGAGAAGACTAGAAAATTAGTGCTTCCAGTGAAGGTTTTTTAAACCTCACTGTATGTTTTGCTAGTGATTGTAATAATAAGTTTTAAAAATTATACTAAAATTATAATCAGAGTATACACACAAGTACTTAACTGCTGCCTACAGCCCTGTCATCTGAATAGCACAGCTGTCTGTATCTTACAGATTGGCTAAAAATGTTTGGGTCTTCATCAAATAGTTCCTGATTATTCCTATGTTTATACTCACCTAGTCATGAAACATTCAAAGGCATACCATATATCTTGTATGAACCACAATTTCACCTTTTCTAAGGAAAAATTATATATGGTTATTGTATTTATTGCTTATGGGCATTGCCTAATTCTTTTGATAAATAAGAAAGCAATATGAGTCATTGCATCCTAAGCTTTTAAAAACTGCACATATCAGTCAACAGTAGGGGGAAAAAACAATCTAGAAGTTCACTGAAGCCTGACCTAGAAATAAATGAGAAAGTTACATTGGAATATCAATGTCTAGCTTAACATTGCAATTGTTCAATAATAAATGGAAACAGGGCTGCAAAGCTAAGCCGTTGTGGGGAGAAACCCACGCTTCTGATGGTTAGGTGGTTTATGAATGTGTATTTAAATTATTTTTTCCGCTGCTTGGTATGGTGATGATGGAAGTGCACATGGGGTAGAAACCCCTGTGTGAGTGCATCTGGTATGTAAGCTGAGTTGGGAGAAGCTTAAGTAATAATTGTGCTTTGGGTATATTAGTCACCTGAAAAATAGTGACATACTTCACATAAGAAAGAAAACTTTAGGAAATAGTTTGACTAAAAGTGTGGACTTTTAAAAAAGAAAAACAGAACTCATCTGCTGACCATTATGGGGAGCTGACTATTAGATTCTTGAAGGTGGGCACCTTGTTTGTCTTGCTTAATTATGTATCCTTAGTGCTTACCACATAATAGTGCTAAAACTTATTAGTTGCATAAAATATAAGGTCATCCAAAATGTAGAGAAGTCCTATGCTAATAAGACTACCTAAATCCTAAGAGTCCCAGGAATTAGAGATTTCGACCAGGGTGAGGATGTAGAAATTTGGAGTATTAGATACTTAGGAAAATAGAGCTGGTTGCACCAAGTGAGGAGATTTGATTAGCTAAAACAGCAGTTCCCAACCTTTTTGGCACCAGAGACCAGTTTCATGGAAGATAATTTTTCCATGGACAGGAGGAAGGGGGTGGTTTTGGGACGATTCAAGTGTATTATATTTATTATGCACTTTATTTCCATTATTACTACATTTTAGTATATAATGAAGTTATGATACAACTCACTATAGTGCAGAATCTAATGCTGCCGCTGATCTGATAGGAGGTGGAGCTCGGGCAGTGATATGAGTGATGGGGAGTGGCTGTAAATACGGATGAAGCTTAGGCTGAGTCATCTGGCATTCACCTCCTGCTGTGTGGCCTAGTTCCTAATAGGCCAGGGACCAGTACGGGGTCTGCAGCCCATGAGTTGGGGACCACAGAGCTAAAAGGAAGAAAGACAGAAATGAGTGCTTGGAGAAAAAGGAGGGAGAGTTCAGGAAATAGATAGGAAGCATAGAAAAGAAGGTTAGAATGTCTTCAACTTAACTGAAAATTTTTCTAGACCCTGATAACAATGAACTACCATCCTAATGTTGAAAATCACCAAAGGCTTTTTGTTCTACCTATTAATCATCCTTCTAATCCAACCCTTTTTTTGTCATTTCCACTACCACAAATCTGGTAAGGATTCTCATGGTCTTTTATGAGGTTATTTGCAACAATTTTTAATGAGTGTAAGTTTTACAAAAGCAAGGATTTTATAAGCATTGTTCACTGCCAAATCTTCAGAACTTGGAATACTGCCAAATACAGCACACCTTCAATTATCCCATTCATTCATTCATTCAAAAAGTATTTTTGAGCACCCACTGTGTGCCAGGAACTGAAGTAAGGGAATGGAAAAACAGTGACAACAAGTTAGGTACTATCCCTGCCCTCATACACATGACAATTACATTCTAGTAGGGTTATAAATAGTAATAATTATAAACATGAATATATAGCATATTTTCAAATAGCAAATAAGTTCTATGAAAGAAAGGAGGGCAAGATAATGCAGATAGAATGTGCTATAGTTTGGATGTTTGACTCTTCCAAACCTCATGTTGAATTTGATCCACAGTGTTGGATGTGGGACCTAGTGGGAAGTGTTTGGGTCATGGGAGCAGATCCCTCATGAATAGATTAATGCCCTTCCTGGGCAGGGAGAAGTGAGTGAGTCCTTGCTCTATTTGTTCTCAAAAGAACTAGTTGTTAAAAAAAGAGCCTGGCACCTCACCTCTTCTCTCTTGATTATTTTGTTGCCATGTGATCACTGCACAAGCCAGCCCCTCTTCACCTTCTGCCATTCGTGGAAGCAGCTTGAAGCCCTCACCAGAAGCAGATGCTGGTGCCATGCTTCTTGCACTCCCTGCAGAGCCATTAGCCAAATAAATCTCTTTTCTGTTTTTTCTCTCTTTTATTTATAAATTACCCAGCCTCAGGCATTCCTTTATAGCAACACAAAATGGACTAAGAAGATTATGAGAGCCCAAGGTCATTTTAGATAGGATTCTCAGAGAAGGACTATCTAAGCAGGTAACATGTAAGCAGAGATCTAAACAAAATACAAAAGCAAGTCACAGGAATATGTGGGAAAAGAACATTCCAGGGAAAGGAACAGTTAGGGCAAAGGCCTTGGAGTGATGTATCTAGAGCAGAGTGGAAAAGGCAAAGAGGGTGAAGAGTTGTGGTTTTAAATAGCAAGGGGCCAGGTCATTTGGAACTTTACTGAATAAATACTTGAGTGACGAGCACGTCAACAGTTTGTTTAATGTTGATGTCAAGGCCACAATGGCTGGCAGCTGTTAGTCTAGGTGAAGATGTTGAGATTTATTACAGGAAAGCATGCTTCATACTGATTTAATCAGACTAAGAAAAATAAATCGCAGCCTCTGTTCCTGCTAAGTAGTGCCAAATAAGTCAGTCTGTATCTCTGGACCTTTCTCTGCTAACTTTAGAGAAAAAGAGTTGTCAAGGGCAGATTAGCCAGGAGTCTGCAAAGGCTCCCTAAAGTACTGGAAAGTGTAGCTGAAGCACTATAGAAGAGGCTGCAGAACTAGGAAAGCAGTTAAAGTGAAATCTTAGGGCTAGGAAAGTCATGAAACGGTCTTTATTTGCACATCTGTTCCTTTAGTTAAAAAAAAAAAAAAAGCTCCAAAGGGCACTGGTAAGGCCTTATGTGAGAAAAATAGCAATTTGGAAATACTGGGAGTCATAGAGAATTTTGTTTCTCCTATGGACCAATGCTGAGTTCCACAACAAGGTAAATGGTGGGGTTTATGAGACTCCAAGACTTAAATAGATACTATAAATTAGCTAGAAGTTTAAGTATTAACAATATTCCCTGTAAACCAGTAAGCTTGCAGAAAAGGAGTACAACCCAAGAGATATGATTATATTCAGAATTTTGTGAACCAAAGTGAGAATTGTGTATTAAAGTAGGAAGTAATCAGTGTTCCACATGCTGTAATCACTCAAACAAAACTCTTATTTTCAGGGAAATTAAGCATATATATTTGAGGGAAGAATGTGGCTTTGCATACAGAGTCAGGCTCAATACATGACAAAGCACTTAGCCTTCCAGATTAGAATTTACTTATTAAAAAAATTAAGTGCTTTAGTTTTGAAAGCTTCTCGCCCCTACCACTCCAACCCCAACAACTGCGAGAAACATCAGCAAATTCAGAAAATGTATATTGAGATAACACCTGTCTTCCTAATTCTAAAGCTTCATCTAACTGATTAAAACTTACATTATAAAAGCCTGCTTGAAGTGTATTTGGGGATGGGTATTAGGGGTCTCAATGGGGGGTTGGAAATCCTCTAAAACTGATTTATGTGAATAGCTGTACAACTTGGTAAATTTACTAATAACCACTTAATTTTACACTTGGAGTAAAGACATTATATGTAAATTACACGTCAATAAAGACAAAAAATAAATAAAAGCCTACTTTGAAGCACATTTTTGAGTCATTTCTATGTTATTTTAAACTCAAGAAGGGTACGTGTCCTTGAATTCATTTGATGGAGGAATTCAATAGGCATAGATAGGGAAAAGCAGGTCACCATCACAGTCACCAACATCAGTGTCGTCATGGTTAAACAATTACACAGCATATCAAACTACAGGCTCTGTCATGTGTTATCTATAGGTTGAATTGGAAAGCAGAGTTTGAGACTCCAGATCCTCTTTCCAAGGCTTTTTTGAGATCACATCCGTAATATCATTCACTCATTCATGAAAGCCTCTGCTTTGTGCCAAAGCATATTGTATATATATATATAATTATGCACCACTTTATGACAGGGATTTTTTCTAAGAAATGTATTGTTATGTGATTGCATCACTGTGCAAACATCATTTATGCACTTACATAAACCTAGATGACATAGTCTACTACATACCTAGGCTGTATAGCATAACCTGTTGCTCCTAGGCCACAAACCTGTATAGCATTTGACTGAAATGAATACTGTAGGCAATTGTAACACAATTCTAAGTATCTGTGTATTAAGCATATCTAAACATAGAAAAGATATAGTAAAAATACAGTATTATAATTTTATGATACCACCACCTATATGTAGTCCGTCTTGATTGAAATGTCATTATGAATGACTGTACATATATATTTGTATTTTTGTAATCTTTTTTTTAGGGAGTTCACCTTGACCCAGTCCTAAATGTTCAAGATCTGGTACACAATAGTTGATAAAATAAATATTTGTTGAGTGAATGAGTGAAAGAAAAGGTTCCTCTCATGCAGGAGTTTATAATCTACAATGAACATCTCTTACCATTAATACAAAAGAGAAAGTATAGGAATAGAGCAAAGATCACAGAATAGTATCGACACTTCTCTTTCTAAAAATCTATGATTCTACATCAAAGTATTAGTAGTCAAGCACATACTTCATCTGCTGATCAGGAGTAAATAAATTCTAAAATGGAGCAAGAATAAATTCATACTTGGGAAAATTTTGAAAAATTTGATGGCCAGTGACTCTTTTCTGGTAATTTGATTAATATATGAGATTTTTCTGAAAGAATTGGAGTCCTAAGAACCATTGAAAGGATGAGAATATGATATTGGCTGTTGATTTTCCTCACCCTTGTAGTGGTGGCACTGGGGCTCAGAATTATTCATTGCTTTAGGTGGATGAGTCTAGCATTCAAGAAATGTTTTCTTTCTAGGTACTTTGCCTTCGATAAGATGTGCTGACAACATATGACAGATAATGCTACCAGAAGGCAGCAATCCTACCTATAATCATGGGTAACTGAGAGAATATGATCGACTTATTTTTGCCCAGTTCTTACTGTTTAAAGCAGAAAGATGATACCACTAACTCACTGTGTGACTGTGGTCACATAACTTTTTGGATTTTCATTTCCTCATTGTTAAAATGAGGATTTCTTGCAAATTGACACCCAAAGTCCTTCCCTGATCTCTAATTTTATGATTCTAACATTTGGCAAGCTCAACCCTTAAATCTTTGTATTTTAAAAGTAGCAACTGCACAGTTCCTCATTTACTTTAAATTACCTCCCTGTAAACATCTTTCTCCACCACCACCCAAGGAACTCCTTTGGTTGCTCAGATAATAAATTACTTTTAATACAGAGATTAGATTTCTAAAATCAAGCTTACTCAAACATTACTTAGCCACTTCTAATCTTTTCTGGAACAGAGTGGAATATAAATAATAAATAAATCACATGAAAATGAAACAGCATATTTAAAAGCCCATTTAAACAAATCTTAACAGAGGTTTTAAGCAAAGGAAGCAGAGACATCAAAATCCCTTACCCCAGGGAGTTCACTCAGTGGGCAAAGGGTATTCCAGGAATAAAACATTGCAGAAAAAAACTTGGAAGTGAGGCCGGGCGTGGTGGCTCACGCCTGTAATCCTAGCACTCTGGGAGGCCGAGGCGGGCAGATCGCTCAAGGTCAGGAGTTCGAAACCAGCCTGAGCAAGAGCGAGACCCCGTCTCTACTATAAATAGAAAGAAATTAATTGGCCAACTAAAAATATATAG
>CAUYRT010035334.1:0-17260 GCA_963574885.1 Lepilemur ruficaudatus | reverse complement strand
TATATTTGGTTGGAGGATGGAGGAGGCAGCATTGTTATTCTAAAGCTTATGTTGTCTGAAAATAGTATAGCTACACCTGCCTTCTTTTGACTTCCGTTAGCCTGGATGATAGTTTTCCATCCCTTGACCTTCAGCTGGAAAGCATCTTTGTGGGTTAGATGTGTTTCCTGTATACAGTAGATACTGGGCTTGTGGATTTTTATCCACTCTGCCAGTCTATTTCTCTTCAGGGGACAGTTTAAGCCATTAACATTAATTGAAAGGATTGAAATTTGAGGAAGGTTTACATTCATATTGTTGGGTAAAGTCCAGTTGCTTTGTTTAACTACTTGCGCCATCCTGCAGTTCAAGTTCTAGCCTTTAACTCTTTGAAGGTTTTACTTTGAAGAGTGCCTATTGCCTTGTTCGGTGTGAAAGGCCAGTCTAAGAACCTCCTATAGGGCTGGTCTGGCCTTTGTGAATTCCAACAGAGAATGCTTGTCTGAGAAGGACTTTATTTCTCCCTCATAGATGAGACTTAATTATGCTGGATAAAGAATTCTAGGTTGGGCTTTATTCTGTTTTAGAAGATCAAGAATAGGCACCCAGTCCCTTCTAGCTTGTAGGGTTTCAGATGAGAAATCTGCAGTTAATCTGATAGGCCTGCCTTTGAAGTTTATTTGTTGTTTTTATCTGGCTGCATGTAGGATTGCTTCTTTCACATTTACTTTGGTCAGTCTAATAACCACATGACGAGGTCATTGCCTTTTCATGTTGAGTCTCCCAGGAGTTCTGTGTGCTTCTTGTACCTGAATATCGAGATTTCTGGCTAGGCCTGGCATGTTTTCCTCCAGTATTTCATGAAATAAGTTTTCCAGCCCTTGTGAATGTTCTTCTGCCCCCTCCAGTAACCCTATCAACCGGAGGTTCTGTTTTTTTACATAATCCCATACTTCTTGTAAACTTTGGTCTTGTCTCTTGTTTCTATGTTCCCTTTCTTCCTCTGCTTTGTTGAGGGCATAGACATAGTCTTCAAGCTCTGAGACTCTCTCCTCTGCATGGTCCATCCTGTTTTTAAGACTTTCCATTGAGTTTTGGAGCTCTTTGAATATTTCCTTCTTTTCCAGAATTTCTGTTTGATTCTTCTTTATCAATTCAATTTCCTTGGAGAATTTCTCATTTATTTCCTGAATTGTTCTTGTGGTTTCTCTATGTTGGGAATCAATTTTCTCTTCGATACCATTGAGTTTTCTAACAATCCATATTGGAATTCTTCCTCTGTTAGTTTAATTGTATCATGTATGTTGGTGTCAGTTGGTGGTGATCTAGTACTTTCTTTTGGAGGTGACCTCTCTCTCTGATCCTTCATGTTTCCTGTGATCTTTCGCTTGTTCTTTCTCATCTGGGTACTTTGTCTAGGATCGGAGATGTTGGGACTGGTTTATGAACCAAAATCTGATAGGCTGCTTCTACCGTCCTTCAGCCTCCAGCAGGGAAGAGGAGGCAAAGCAGAGGAACCAGTCTGGTGACCGGGTTTCAGGATGAATAGTCTCCTTTCCAGCTCCACCCAGGGGAGAGGTCAGTCCCTTTGGTGCAATGCCCCTAGGCCAGAATCGCAGGAGAGGGTGGTCGGCAGAGTCTTTCCCGGTCACAACTGGCGAGGCAACCTCCCTCGCAACTCCGCCCTGCCTAGATGGGTTCCGCTTTCTTAGCCCAGAGCTGCAGACCGCTGGGTGGGGTGGGAAACTGCCCGAGGCTAGCCTGGCAAGTCAGGGGTGAATGTCACCACACTCCTCTATCCACCCCTTCAGACGCCAAACCCGAGCCGTGGAAATGGGAGGAGCAGTCACTGGGTTGGGGGATCAGACAGACTCTGACCTTGTATTCCTCCCCCTTTCAAATGCCGGATCTGCTCGTCCAGGCTAGGACAGGAAGGAGGACTGTGATCACCTCCATAGCAACACTCAGCATCCTCAGGCCACTGGAAGGTGTCCCACCACCAACTTAGAGCCAATGCGGCAGGCGCCTGCGGAGCCGGGAGAGGGGTGGGGAACAAGAGCAGCTTCCAATCAGCGCTCCCAGCTCACAGCTACTGCAGCCCTCTGAGTCCCAACTGTTCAGCTGCAGGGAGAAATGCTGGCTCTGTCTCTCCAGTGCCTGCCAGACCCTCAGTGAGTTCCCAGGGCAGGGTCACCTCCAAGGGATACACTCCCCGTCCTAGTTTTGGAAGCCTCCCGACGTGAACAGGCACTTTCCGCACTCACTCCTGTGGTAGCGGGAAGTGCCCGCTCGGCTGGGGTCCTCCTCCACTCTGGGCTGGTTCAGAGGAGGACACTGGAGAGTTCAAAATGTTCCCCGCTCCAGTTTTTACTCCGCTCAGCCCCTCTGCCTGCACC
Source organism: Lepilemur ruficaudatus (assembly GCA_963574885.1). Taxonomy (NCBI): domain Eukaryota; kingdom Metazoa; phylum Chordata; class Mammalia; order Primates; family Lepilemuridae; genus Lepilemur; species Lepilemur ruficaudatus. Next base: position 14,885 of record CAUYRT010035334.1, on the reverse strand, counting down.
GCTGCTTCCTGCGGAATTCAGCCACTTCCCTGCCTGTGTGGGTGTGGGGTGTGGTGGAAAAGCATTGTCTTGGCGGGAGTCAGAGTGCCCTGCCGCAGCCGCTGTGGCCGGCCGGAGTGGGATCCGGGGTCCACCCCAAGGCACACGTCCGACTCTCCGGGCGCCGCGAGAAATTTTCTCAATCATCTCTGTTTTCTGCCGGTGTCCAGTGTCCCACGCTGTTTCTCTGTAGGTCCATGAAACTGGTCCTGTGGAAGTGGAGTTCACTCACGTGCAGAAGACTGCCTATTTCACCTCTGACTCTGAGAGCAGAGAGCCAGGAGGCTACCCCTAATCCACCATTTCTGAATCTATATGGCAGAAATCATTTTAAATACAATACCTGTCTCTCAGGTTAATTTAGTTTGCCAAGAGAATCATTTACAAGTCAATCTGTTTCCCCCATCCATTCATCCTCCTTAGCAACCATTTATTACCCCTCAACAGAATTATCTATACTGCTCCTCTCCCTCTCCCCTCTAAAAACCAAATATAAAAATATCTGGATCTCATTAGGATATTGAGTAATCACTCTGTGATTCTTCCCATGAGCATGAGAAATAATCTCTTTCTTTTATTAATCTTCCTTAAGTGTGAGTTGATCTTTCAGCGAACAGGGGAAAGGGCAAGTTTTCCCTCACCCCTACAATTGCGCCTGCCTGTCTGGGTGTGTTACTACAACTGATGAGGTCAGAGTAATAGCAGATGGTGTAAGAACACATGTGGCAATGTGACATAACTCTGTGTCTATTTGGGCAGTCCTCCTTTGCTCCTGGAGCTAGGGAGGTCATATTCTGCTAATTTGTACAGAACTGATAGGACTAGTTAAAATGGATGAGGACAAAACTGTGCTATCTCCATGATACTTGATTCTTCCTTAAGGACTTCTTAACCCTCAGGTCTTCATAATGCAGGCCTGGGGTGGGGGTAGGTTTGCTGTGAATATACAGCTAGTGAGGTCAAATGCAAAAACATTTGGCTATCTCAGGATTTGTCATCACCTACCTCTCAGCATGGTATCTTTTAATCCTTCCTCCTTGCAAGCATTTGCTTCCTTCCATCCCCAAAGTCTGTAGGATGTTTACTCCAACCTCATTCAGTGCAAAATATCCCTTAAGCTTGGCAAAAATGTGTATATCTTTGTTCTTTAAAATAGGCAGACTCCAAGAATTGGGAATAGCTTCCTGCGTCTTCAGCAAGTAGCCTCTTTCACTCTGTCAGCTGCTAGATACTTTAAGTAATTGATCTAATGCAGTGAATCTCAACTGTTAAAATACATCAAATTGACCTAGGGGAGCCTTTTGAACATACAGATGCCCAGACCCATCTTATGATTATGATTTCTTTAGTTTGGGGGTGGGACTCAGGAATATGTATATTTCACAAACTTTCTAGGTGATTCTTATTCACATTACACGTGTTACCAGCAAATTTAATTATTTCCATCTTGGCCTTTTACTACACTCTTTGGGTCCTACAGGCCTTAGGTCTTTTCTTTTTCTTTTTTTTTTTTTTGAGGCAGAGTCTCACTCTGTTGCCCTGAGTAGAGTGCAGTGGCATCATTAGAGCTCACTGCAACCTCAAACTCCTGGGCTCAAGTGATCCTCTTTGAGTGATCCTCCCAGGCACATGCCACCATGCCCGGCTAATTTTTATTTTTCTTTTTTTGTAGAAGTAGAGACAAGGTCTCACTCTTGCTCAGGCTGGTCTCGAACTTCTGAGCTCAAGCAATCCTCCCGCCTCGGCCTCCCAAAGTGCTAGGATGACAGACATGAGCCAATGCACCCAGCCAGGCCTTAGGTCTTATTCCTTAATTGTATTAGCACCATCAATCAATGGGTCTTAGTGAGCATGAGATTCACAGAGGGAAACATTTGAAAATTCATATTCTCAGGCCTCATCCCCTATCTACTCTATCAGAATCTCTGAGAACGGTGCCCTGGAATGTGCATTTTTACAAACACCACAGTTCTGTGCAGTGCACTAGTCTGGAAAGCATACTTTGAGAAACACTAATCTACATGTGGGAAGTTAAAGTTGGCCGCTGTTGTCAGAAGCAATGAGGTTTCAGGCACAGTGGAAAGAGGAGGTAGATCTGATCAGCTGTTGAGTCACTGCAGCTCAATGGACCAAAAAGGTCATGGTTGGAGTCTCAGCTTTGGTAATGTACTGAGCTGTGGTTAGAACCTAGGCAAATGAGGCCAGATGACAGCTGGAGAAGACTGTTAATTAATTAAACCTGGTTTAAGGTCAGGCCACCAGATGGCAGACACAAAAATCTTTTTTAGTTGGAGAATATGGACAAGAAGAATAGGAAAGATCTGAAATATAAAAACTTTTCCTTTGATTTCTCAAAGCCCTCTTCTTGTTTATTTCTCTTAGGGTATAAGTGGTTTCCTCTATAACAGTATCAGAATTGACTCTTGAATTATTATTCATTGTTAAATTATGTTAGGAATGCATTTAAAATTCAAGAACAAGGTGTACAATGTAGACACAATTTGAAAAGGCACTTCGACTTTCTAAAAGTGAGAGAGAAATATTTTTCAGTGATATTTGAAAAACGAAGGAAATGCTTGTATTTGGCATGGTGTGTATTTTGTGAAACCATCTCAATATTTTATGGTAACAGTCTTTCAGCTGTGAAAAGCCATGTGAGGTGGGGATGGTTTACTTTTCTATTAGTGGGGGAAAGCCAGAGGGTATAGTTCCTACTGGCAGTTAAACTGAATTTGAGATTTCACATATACAATGGTTTTCTGTCGTTATTTAAGCCTTTGACTGACAATTATTAGTGATAGCCCTGCCTCCTCTTTCAGTCAACTAGATGGTAAGCTTCCTGAGGGCAGGCACTTTGTCTCAGACTTCTTTATATTCCTCCGTTTAGCACAGGATTGTATTAATACATGTATCAGGCTCTCAATGAAGATTTAACTCACATGAGAATAGTGAGATATGAATGAAAGACTTCCACATGTCCGCTCCACTTGTGCTCAGATCTAGTGCTAAGACATAGAGCAGAATGGGGTATGGGATGGTACAATTTTGGGACATATGCCCAAGCACTTGCTATGTGTGTTATGCACCCTGAATGCTGCAATATTTAGAGTTAATTATAGCTGACTCACTAGTAGCAAAATGAATGGAAGACTAAGAAAATCAGCAGGTCTCATTTATGAGAGTTGGGGAGAAGGAATCATTTCTATGCTTTGTATTTATAAAAATGTAACTAGTGTCTATAGGCCCCAGTGTGTGAGTCATAGAAACTTGAATGAATCTGCTCACTCCCACAATATTGGTATAGACATGAGTTATCTGCTTCCTACTCTCATATACATTATTTCAGGTGAATCTGTGTGTAAGCATACTAGGAGCAAAGAAGAACTATCCTTTGTGTAGACAACTAGGCATATAGTTAGAGCCATCCTATCTATTTAAAGGAGGGGATTTGACTTTACATATACTGATATTCCATAAAAAGTAGATATGTAAGATTTTTTGTCATCTTACTGACATTTCCACTTTACTAACAGCTGCCACCAGAAAAAACAAGGTGATTCTGACTGTTGTGAAAATTCTAAACTTACACTTTCCTGTAGCTACACCATAAATCAGAAATAGAAAGGTTGATGGTAGCCGCTATTTGTATGAAAAAGAAAAATACAGTTGTTGGCTTCTGAAGGTTTTTAAGAAAAAGAAAGCATTATACACATTAGTACAGACATTTAATTATGCTTTTAATAGAGAATTTGCTTTCATTCAACTATCTGAATATTTCTTACAATGCTTATCAAATGTTTGCTTCCCTCTTTGACTACAGCCATTCTCTGATAAAGTGCTCCTTAGGTGAACTCAGCCCCACCCACAAATGTCAGAACCAGGCTTTGGGCTCACTGACAGAATGGGACAGAGAGGGAGAGGAAGAGGCTGAGCACCTAGACAGTTTTACAGGTGGCGGGCAGGCAGGGAGGCAGGCAATCTGGAAAAATCCCAACAACAGTCATCAGGAAGAGGTCCAGACAGCTATACAGAGCCCAGACGCTATGTCGAGGTCCAGTCAGGCCAATGATTGGTATAAAAGGGGTCTTGCAAAAGATGGCAGGGAATAAGTCGTGAGCATAAGGTTCAAAGCATACAGACCCAAATCACAAAAAAAGAAAAATTCTAAGCATAGATTCCAGGTTAGGTGTGAAGTTAAGATTGCCTATAATAAGGCAGGAGGTCAGAATGAGATCTAAAATAAAGATGGCAGTACTGATGTTTGAGATTATGGTTCCAGAATTGGGGATGGAGTTGAATCCATAGGCAGAAACTTAATGGCTTCAGCTATTGGGATTTGTTAGCTGTTGGAGTTCTAAGCTAGACACTCAGATTAATATATTCTTGTGCTACCTCTGTTTAGATAGATCCCTGGTATTATTCACCAACACAGGAAAAATTTAATCTTTGTGTCTCTCTGAATATTTCCACTTGCTTATGAAATCTCATCTAAAAATGTGTTCAGTCATGTATTCATTCAACAAATATTTTTTAAGTGATTACTATATTTCAGATACTGTGGAATACCAACGTGAATAAAGCACAGCCTTTGGCCTTAGAAAACTTACAGGTTCATGAAGGAGTAAGCATATAAACTGATGATTCTAGCATAGTTTGCTAAAAGCACAAAGACTAAAGGTAACATTCGTTCATTCATTCAGTCAACCAAATGCATTGCATACCTTCTAATTTCCAGAAACTAGTCTGGGAACACAGAGGGTGACTCAGAACCTAGACTTGTGGTGTCATGCAAAACTTCCAAGAGGAGGTGAAGCTTGAGCTGAATCTTGTAAGAGGTCACCAGGTAAAAGGCTGTGGAAGACAATGTCTATTCTTCCCTTCCTGCATACAAACAGAACCCTAAATTTTTTGAGGCAACATTGTATCGAATTAAGATCTACTTACCCCTTCACAAACCATTCTAGGCATAAGCGACCATGTAAGTGCTACTTAGGTACACTATATACACTATATATAAAGTCTACTGAGTGGGGCTTTGTTGAAAGTCATTTTTTTTTCCTGATAAAAACAAACTCAACTGACAGGTTCTTCATGCTTCCCTTTCTTCATTCTTGGAATGCAGGTATGTAACCTAGAGATGGAGCCATCATCCTGAAGCCAGAAGAATAAAATCCTCATTATAATAATGGTAAAATAAAAAAGATAGTAGGAGTCTCAGTCCCTGAAGATTTCACGCAACTTCTATTTCCTTTGGAATTTGCTTAAGCTACTATAGTCACTTTTCTATTATGTCTATTATGTGTTATAAACACAATTCTAAATAATAAAAATGAATGCTGGGGTTTTATAGTAGGAAACAATGGTATGTGCAAAGGCATGGAGTTAGAAGGCTTCACGGTGAAGAAACTGTAAGTAGACTAAACTTCTCGCTGGAGTTATGAAGGGCAAGTGGCTAGAGATGAAGCTGGAGAGGTAAGAAAAGACCAGTTCCTTGTAACCCATGTTAAGGAGTGTGGGATTGTAAAGGCTGTGGGCATTCACTCCGGAATTTTTAAATGACCTAACATTTGCATTTTAGGAAGATTCTTTTGTTATAATATTTAGGACGGTTTAAGAGAGTGGAGAAGCTGATGGCAGGGAGACCAGACAGGACACTTACAATTATCTGGGTGATTAAAAACCAAAACTAAGGTAGTAGAAGTGAGAATTGATAGAAAATATAGGAATTACTAATTACAGTCCTGTAGAAGAGATTCAAAATATGTCAAAGAGGTAAAATCATAGATTGGATGTGTGAATTTCAAGAGAAGGTTGAGACTCAGGTTTATGTCTAGGGTGACCAGATGGTTCACTAAGATAGGAAGTACAGAAGGAGATGATAGTTAAGTAATCATCCAAACTCTGATATCTCTGATAACCAAAGTAACTTAAAGTATGTTTGGCCAATTGTACATGCATCTCTCAGAAGTAGTAATAATATGGCCTCAATTCTTAGAGTTGACCTTTATATAAACTTATTATTTTCAGAAAATTCACAAGTAGATTGAGATCAAGATAATAATATTTCATCTTTGTACAGTCCTAGGTTTATATTGTCATTTGATATTTTTTAGAACATTGAGAGAAAAAAATATGTAAAAAACATAATACCCAAACAGCTATATTACAGGAACCATAGTAATGTTTTTTGTTTGTTTTCTATTTCAGCCCAGTTCAAAACTAGATAAAGAGAAAATGATGAATGGAAAGAATAACAAGGAAAGAAATGTGCCATAAGAGACATTTAGCAGATGTTATTTTAATGTGTCTGACATAGCTCTGCATAGTTTTACACCTTTGTGAGTTTATTGTGATGATGGTGGCAGAGAGATGCAGGCTCCAGGCATTACTAAGTAATGCTCCAATTTTGAGTTTTACTTGATACTTCCATTAAAATGTTTTCACAAAGGCTGTGTTCTTTCAATCCAGCCTAGAGAGTACTAACATAAAGCACTGGCAATGGCAAAGGAAATCAAAGCTACCCCCATTCTTTTCCATTTACGTGTGTTCTCTTTAGTTAGGCCAAGCCTGGATGAAGGACAGAGCAGGCTGGCATTTGTTATCAGCCATATTTACCTGCTAACAGTGAAAATACTAATCTCCATAGTCTAGTGACAATGATTGGAAAGGGTTGGTTGAGCTTGAACTTCTGTACTTGATTGCATTAAGCGGGAGCCTATATTTGGACAAAGCATCTACAGAACAGTAATCATTCATTCCATTTTGGTAGGATTTGCCTTATTGCCACTGCTTTTTTAATTAAATGCATCTAAAGGAGGCACTGCAAAAGACTTACCAGAGCTGCCGTTGCAACATATGTGCTGCTGCTATTCTTAAACAGTGGAAGACTGCATCGAATACACGGGCAGATATGGGTGTCATGGGAGAAAGACAGATATTTGTGGAATAACTAGGTTCTTTTTTTTTTTTTTTTAGACAGAGTCTCACTCTGTTGCCTGGGCTACAGTGCCGTGGTGTCAGCCTAGCTCACAGCAACCTCAAACTCCTGGGCTCAAGTGATCCTCCAGCCTCAGCCTCCTGAGTAACTGGGACTACAGGCATGTGCCACCATGCCCGGCTAATTTTTTCTATATATTTTTAGTTGGCCAATTAATTTCTTGCTATTTATAGTAGAGACGGGGTCTCGCTCTTGCTCAGGCTGGGTTTGAACTCCTGACCTTGAGCGATCCTCCTGCCTCGGCCTCCCAGAGTGCTAGGATTACAGGCGTTAGCCACCGCGCCGGGCTGATAACTAGGTTCTTATGAGCTAGAAATATGGATTAGGAAGTTGTTGATTGTAGTCACTCGAGCTTTATTAGCATTTCAAAGAAAAAAAAATAAAAGATTACCCTCCAAAACTGATTTTTTTTGGGGGGCCATGCTCATAAGAGAGTTTGTAAAACACTCCTTGGAGAAAAGTCATAGACTACGGTAGTATTTGTTAAATTATCATTTCAAGGCTTAGAGACCTAGGCATCAAATGTATTTTAGCCATCTGTTTAATTCACATCTTTCTGCCACAGTGCCCAGTAGTGGGGTTGGGGGGGGACCATAAATCCCACATACTGCGGGATTAGGTTGTATTATAAAATACTTGAAGGGGAATTTTCTTCCTGATCGCAGATTACATTCATCTTTTATCCAGAAGGACAAGGACTCATTTTTCTTCTAACTTTTCTCTTTCCCTAACACTTCATCACAGATGGTTTTCATACAAATGTGTGATATTGTTTTGATTTACTTCAATTATTGTTTCTACTTTTCATTTTCTAGGGTCCTTTACAGAATCCCGAACTATTTTAATTCTAAAACAGGTTAGTTATACATCAGTATAGAACCAAAGGCTCATCAATCAGAAAGCCAGGAATGAAATGGGTGTGTGTCTGTGAAGACATTATAGTGATTTGAGGACAGACCAGGTGGTGAGGTAGTGGCCGTAATGACAGACTGTTGCCACTTTGCACGGAAGCAGGAAGGTACAGGAAGAAGCAATGATGCCTTAAGATGTGTGTAACAGAAAGGAAAAGAATGAGAAATAAAGTTGAAGTCCATAGAAATAGCCTCTAATTTAGTTTTTATTATATTTAACGGCTCTAGAGTGCCATCTGTCATTTCTGCTAGGAGAAACACTAAGTATAAGATATAAATAAATTTCATTTATTTATATATACTTTATACCCCAAATATGGAAATCAGCCCAACTGAAGATGAGCATGCCTGACTACAACACCAGTGAATTCAAAATCAACTGGAATTTCAACCCACTTTGAGTCTATTTGCTTCAAAGTCATATTCTTTGTCCTTGTAAGAAGCAAAATAAACAAAGTAGTTTAAAAGAAAGTTATGATATATTCAGGCTTAAAGAATATGGCTTTGACAAATTCAAGAAGTAAAAAGAGAAAAGACAGCACTCGACTTTTTTTTTTGTGTATGGTGGGGATTGCTTATCCTGTTTTTTTATTTTTTAAATTCAGAATCTACAACTAATTTATTCAACAATTATTGAAGAACCTTGTTTGTGTCAGTCGGTGACTGGACTAGATACTAGATGTGTTAAAAATGAGAAGCAGGCAGGATTCATTTCAACCCAGGAGAGGAAGGAGATACTGTGACAGAATAGTAAATGAGATTTTAGGTCAAAGGTGGCCTTTAAACATCTCTCATATCTTACCATGTACGTGGCTACTTACCTAAAGAGCAGCCCTATTCCATATGGTAGGGAATAAATAGAGCCTCAGAAATGAATTCTCAGTTTTGCCTCCAATTATTGGATAATGAATACAATAAAACATCATTTCAATTGAGAAGTTGATGGATCGGTATAAAAGTTTGCATGCTTTTAAAATCCCTGCAATTCCTGGCCTTTCGATATACTTATGATAAAGCCCACAATGGCCACATCCTTAGTATATCCCCTAGGAACTATTACCTTTTGCTTTACATTTTTTTAAATATGCAATTTTTTAGAGAAGTTTTAGATTCACAGAAAAATTGTGCAAGAAGTACAGAGTTCTCATATACTCCCTGCCCCCTCCCTCTTCCCACATAGCTTCCTCTACTATCAACATCCTGCACCAGAGGGGTACACTTGACATATAATTATTACCCAAAGTCCATCCAACTGGATGTCCAGTTGTTTTTTTTTTCCCATGGGATGTACCATTTGTTAAAAAGACTGTCTTTTCTCCAGTGAATTGTCTTGCTCCTTTGTAAAAGTTCAATTGAGTATATTTATGTGGGTCTATTTCTGGACTCTCTAGTCTGTTCCACTGATCTGTTTACCTTCTTTTGCCAATACTTGATTACTGTCTTGATTAGTGTAGCCTTACAGTAAGTCTTGAAGTTGGGCAGTGTCAGTACTCTACTTGATTCTTCTCCATCAATATTGTGTTGGCTATTCTAGATCTTTTGCCTTTCTATAGAAACTGTAGAGTCAGTTTGTCAATATCCACAAAATAACTTGCTAGAGTTTGCTTTGATCTTAAAACTTTCAACTATGAAACTTGAGCCTGAGAAATGCAATGAATAGTAGAGTTATATCTAATGGTAATTCTACTCAACCTGCCTAATTTTACTTAATCTGGATAATCAAAGACTCCCACCATGTTTTTTCCAGTTTTTTTTTTTCATGTAAACAAGAGACATTAAGAGACATGCTTTAATAACAAATGATGATACTCACCAGAATTAGTAAAATTTCAAAAAATAAAAAAAAAACTTCAAAATTAAGTTAGGAAGAGATAGAACCAATAGGATACATAGGTGTGTGTGTGTGTATATACATATATATGTGTGTGTGTGTGTGTGTGTGTGTGTGTGTATGGAGGGGGAGAGAGAGAGAGAGAGAGAGAGAAAGAGAGAGAGAGAGAGAGAGAGAGAGAGAAATGAGAGAGGATTTATTTGGGAAATCACCTCATGGGATTATGGAGGCTGAGAAGTCCCATGACAGGTCATCTACAAGCTGGAGACCCTGGGATGCCAGTAGCATGGCTCAGTCCAAGTCTGAAGGTCTGAGAAACTGCAGAGCCAGTGGTGTAAGTCCTGGAGTCCAAAGGCCAGCAAGTCTGAAGTTCTGATGTCCAAGGGCTGGAGAAGAAGAGAGTGTATCCCGGCTCCAGGATAGAGAGAAACCAATTTGTTTGTATTCTGTTTTTGTTTTATCCAGGTCCCCGGCCCATTGGATTATGCCTGCCTGCACTGAGGGCAGATCTCTCCCACTTAGTCCACTCAGAGTCACACACCAATCTCTTCTGGAAACACTTTGACAGACATGCCCCAAAATAAAGTTTCACCAGCTCTCTCCTTAATCCAAGTTGACATCCAAAATTAACCATCACAGATGTAAAGCAACTGGAATTCTTACATAATGCTGGTGGAAGTGTAAATTGGTATAACCACTTTGGAAAACTGCTTGTCTGTTTTGATTAAATCTAAATGTATGCTCAATTATGACCCAGAAATTCCAAACCTGACAAAATGCATACACATATATTCACTAAGAAACGTGTATAAGAAATTTCACAGAAACATTACACCAGAGCCAGAAAAAAAAAATGTTTATTAACAGAAGACTGGGTACATAAACTGAGGTATATTCAGACAATTGAATACTTCACATTTATTAAAACAAACTGCTACCACAGGCAACAACATGGATGAATCATCTCACAAACAATGTTGAGTGTCAGATACATAAGACTACGTATTCTTTGATTTTGCATATATAAAGTTCAGAAACACAAAACTTATCTATGATAATAAATAGTGATTACTTTTGGAAAGGAAGGGGAATAGTGAGTTGCAAGGGGAATGAGGGAGGCTTTTTGAGTTTGAATAATGTGCTATTAATATTTCTTCAGTTAGGTTATGCTTACAAAGATGTTTTCATTCTGTGAAAATTCACCAAGCTGTATGTTTGTGATTTGTGTACTTTTTGGGATACATATTGTTATATTTTGGTACAAACATCTATTAAAGAAACTTATAAGCACTCCGATTGGGCCTACTGATTTCTATAAAAGCTATCAGAATATCTTTGAACAGGAAATTTATATTATTTTAAATCTTCACTTATTGGGAACTTACTACCTGTCAGACAATGGGTTAATCTCATGATGTAGGGATTGCCTTTTTATAGATGAGGTGGGATTGGAATCTAGGTGTGTCTGATATCAAAGCCCATGCTCATAGCCACTGTCCTGTGTTACCTTCCATATGATTAGATATTCTTTTACCTACTTATGCTAAACAACTGTGGTTCCATATATTTTCTTTCCTATTTTATTTTATGACATCAAGAGACAATGAAATATTAAGTGTATCCTTAATTGTGTTTCATGATACCAAAATAAAGTTGAAAGACATTTGTTTGTTCTAAACAAGACCAAATGAATATTTTATGCATGTATATGTATTTATTATTTGTGAGTATGTGTGTGTTGTGGTTGCAAAGCTTAGGTATGTGTATGTAGTATATGATATCTTTTGCATAATCCTTCATTTGTTTCATGACACTTTTAATACTTTGCTCAGTATTTGACCACAGCTGAACATTGAGCAGACCATCTCACTGAATTATCTATGGTAGGCATTTAAGGCTTTTTTTTCCCCTTAAGATATACTAATTCAGAATCTTTCAGAGTATGCAGCAGTTTAATTTTTTCCAATGTGCATTGACTTGTATACAGAGATATTAAATTATATCTGTCATTGTTCATCTGCTGCCCAATGATAACATTTGCTCAGTTGCCCAGGAGTATTTTATAATCCCCTCCTCATCTTGACTTGCTCTAATATTCATCCTTCTTCTGGTTCTTAATATATTGATGAAACTGCAACCCTACCAGTCATACATAGGACTGTAGCACCTCCCTATTAACTTTTTCTACTCACTGAAAGTTGGTCATTTATGCTTACTATTAGCTTACCACCTTATTTTTTATACCCCTCCCTGCCTTTCCCCCCACCTCTTAAATGCTTTATAATCCATAGTTAAAATGGTTTATGCTCACTCTTTAGTTATTCAGTTTAATATGTAAGCACCAAAGAATGTGAGAATACTATCGTTTTCATAGAGGCAAATACTTTTCTTTCTAGAGATTAGTCATTTAGTTTACCTACTGAATATCATAGATGATTATTCTCTGACTTTGTCCTCTTAAAATAGTTTTTCCAGTATTCCAGCTCTGCTCATGTATTCCTTGTTATTCTTTTAACTGACTAATGCATCTGACATATTTATCATTGAAGACATGTATTCAGAAGACACTTTACGGTATAAATGTTAAACTTATTTTTTCAAGTAGTGATAGCTTAGAAACCTACATCAGAATTTAATGTATATACCTTTATTTGTTTATTATATACCAACTTTCTTCATTTAATTTTTCAGAGCCTATACTGTAGAATTCCTAAAAGGACAAAAACAAATAAGGCATTATTTCCAAAGAGAAAAGTTTGCAAAATTGTTAAATTCATGACAGGGCAGTTAGATCTTTGATGTCCTTAACATTATAATGCATACAGCTAGCTGAGAAGACTATTAAGTAATCATTATCCATATTACGGAGAACAATAGTTCAGGTAGATGCAGCAAACTAACATCTTCCTTTATTATAGAGTCTATGTACTAATTATAGAGTAGCTACAAAAGTTTAAACTTGTTCAAAGTTAGAAAGAATGATACACCCACACACTCTCTTAGCCACCTTTTGGTAACCTGCCTGTTTCAGAACTTGTTAGCTTCAGCTCATATTATTAGCTTTGGATTTTTTTTCTTTTTTTAGGCACTTGGGAAGGGTGAAATAGAATAGAAAATAATTACAATGCAATGGTATTTCTGCATTGCCTGTAGGTTTAATATTTTGATTTGTTTCTCACACAGACATTTGGTTATAAATCTAAATGAATATTTTTTAATCAGTCTTGGAAGAGAAATATCTTGAAACAACCTGTTAAGCTTTATTTGTGAGAATGTAATGAAAAGTTTAAGGAAGGAGGAAGAGGACTTACAATACCAAGATTTTCATGAAAATTAATCTGACCTATTGCTAAACTCAAATTCCAAGTCTGAGTTTTGAAACAAACTTTCTTATGGCATTATAGCTAATCTGTGATGAGTGTTACATAAATAGCTTCTTTTTTTTTTGCACTACACCAAAAATACAAAATGTTCTTATTTCCAAATCCCTGAAAAACTGTTTGTGATGACATTGAATAAACAAGAATCCTTTGAAAAGAATAGGCCATTGCTACAATCAAGTCAATTTCAGCATTCCTTTCCCAGAGCTATTTTGCATATTGGGTCATACAACAGTTTTAGTCCTAGTAACTGTCTATTTTGGGAGCTCACCTACAATCTGGTGACATTATGGAAAATGTATGAAATTGGAACTGTAATATGAATAAAAAAGGCAAACATCCAGAGTTTAAAAGATTATCTTAGTACTTAGCTACTTTTCATTTATAAAGGTGCTTTTTAAGCACTAATTAATCCGCTTAAAACCCCTGTGAGCATGGCTGGGCTAGAAGAAAATCAGAGTTTAGAGGAGAGAAAAGTGAAAAGTTCCTAGTGGAGCTATATTTTTCCATAGCTCATCTCTAAGTAGAATCTTCTAAATAGGTAAGTCAATTAAATTCCTCTTATCTGAACAGTCAGGCTGTTCAGTAGATTAAGAAATTCCATTTTGCCTGAAACCCTTAGGGATAACCTAAAGCATTGTTCTTCAGTAAGCCAAAGTCCCAGAATTGAGAAATCAAGGGAGCCCAGAATCATCCTGGATGTTTGGACATCTTTAGGATCAGCGATGAACTGATATAAAGCCAAATAACACAGGTTCTGACTAGAATTGGACATATTTCTAAGAAAATAACCAGTTGACTCACCATGTCTAATTCCTTGCAGGTCAATAATTCATTTCTGACTATGGCAGTTTCAATCAAATTTTGGGAGTTAAGGAATGCATGTGGATGTCAATGACTGCCACTGGCAGGCCTGAGGCATAAATAAGAGAGAAGACCAAATAGAAAGGGAGAAGTGGTTGTGGTAGAAGATCACCAACTAATTTGTAAGGTGCCAGCCACAATTTCTACCAGTGGCCCAGAGAGCAGCAAGATAAATGCATTAGCTGTTAAAGCAATGGAATAAATAAGAATAAATTCAAGGAACAGAGATAAGGTCATGCTGGAAAGTATAGGAAGATCACTATATATAATAGCCAAATTATGGGGGAACCATGTTGGAAACTAAGATATCACAGGTAGATAGAATCTCTGATCTACACAAAATGTAGTCCAAGAAATATGTCAAATCCAAGTATTAATATTTACAAATCCAAGAATTGTAGCAAGGAACAACAGTAAAACTATGCAGACATACACACTGACAGCACTCACAAATAGATACATGCCCACACTCCCAGCCCCACATCCCTGCTCTATATTTTCCCATAGCATTTTTGCTTTTTAACATATTTCATAATGTACTTATTATGTACTCTCTCTCTCCCCTCATAGAATGGAAACTCTTACTAGCATAGAAAGTTTTCTTTGTTTTGTTCATCGATATATGCCTAGCATATATAACAGTATTGGGAACATACTAGGCTCTTGATAAATATTTGCTGACAATTAATTGGTTTTTTTTGTATATACAATATTTATATATTTTTTTTATTGCAGCATATTATGGGGGTACAAATGTTAAGGTTACGTACATTGCCCTTGCCCCCCTCCCCCCTCCAGTCAGAGCCTCAAGCCTGACCATCCCCCAGACGGTGCACATCGCACTCATTATGTATGTATATACC
>CAUYRT010035331.1:0-11316 GCA_963574885.1 Lepilemur ruficaudatus | reverse complement strand
TTTTTTGAGACAAGAGTCTCACTCTGTTGCCCGGGCTAGAGTGAGTGCCGTGGCATCAGCCTAGCTCACAGCAACCTCAAACTCCCGGGCTCAGGCGATCCTCCTGCCTCAGCCTCCCGAGTAGCTGGGACTACAGGCATGTGCCACCATGCCCGGCTAATTTTTTCTATGTATTTTTAGTTGACCAATTAATTTCTTTCCATTTTTAGTAGAGACGAGGTCTCGCTCTTGCTCAGGCTGGTTTCGAACTCCTGACCTTGAGCGATCCTCCCGCCCGGGCTTCCCAGAGTGCTAGGATGACAGGCGTGAGCCACCGCGCCCGGCCCATAATCATATTTTAATTGGACATATTCGTGGCTTGTCAGGCACTTATAGAATTCTACTAGAACTTTCTCTCAATATTTGCCCTTTAGCATGTCATTATATAGCGTGTTAATTGTTTGCAATTGAAAATGACATGGAGGCTCCTCATTGCTCAAATGGATTTTGAAATATGTGAAAATTTCTTTTGCTTTTGCATCAAAGTCTGGAAAACACAGCCTGTGTAAGTTCAGAAAACATATCCGCTGTAAATTTGCGTGGAATAGAGAAACAGCTTCTTGTTTCAACTTTGACAGCTCAGTCTCAGGTCCCAGTACTCACTAGCAGGGCTCGATGGGCCCTTGACGTTGGTTTGAGCTCAGGCTCTCTGAGTCGCCCTAGAACACCAAGTTTAAAAAAAAACAATGCGGACCGGCAAGTGTCAAAGCAGCTCCGAATAACCGTCCCTAAAGGCTTGGGGAACAGTTAGTGCAGTGCCCATTCTCTCCATAAGGTGGCGCTCCCGGCTTTAATTATTTTTAGTTTCTGGTTGAAACTGTAGCAATTGGCTAAGGAACAGAATTACAACTTAAGTTCCACAGTTTACACCCATCGGTTTCCTACAGCCATGCTTTAGACAGCCAGTGTTTTGGTTCTGAGTCATTGAAACATAACAGTATAGCATATTTCAAAACATCATGTTGTATAGCATAAAACAGACAATTTTTATTTGTCAATTAAAAAAGAATGTATCGATTTTGGAGGGAAGGGGTTGGGGGAGAACATTGTAATTCTGGGGCCCATTCTAAAGCTCATGCACTGTTTCTCAGCTACCTTTATTCCTTTCTGTGCAAGAAAAAATATTTAACGATTAACTTACAGGCAATCAATCTGGTCATTTAGTTAATCAAGTCTGAGGTCATCATTGACTGGCTTAGATGGAGAAAGAGGGAATGAGGGTTTTTTTGTTTTTTTTTTTTTTGCCACAGACACAAATTTTACACTGGCAGCCAGAAAAAAATGATTTCCCCGGAAAGTCACAATTGGACATTTCCTCTCGTGGGGGTGGTGCTGGCAGCAGGTTTAGCTGCTTCTTTCTATTCTAATTTTGATTAGGTAGAAGTATTTCTGATAGGGTTGCCAGGTCTAGCAAATACAAATACAGGATGCCCAGTTAAATTTGAATTTCAGATAAATAACATACACTTTTAAGTGCAAATATGTCCTGTGCGATGATTATAACATACTTACAGTACAAAAAAGTTCATTGTTTATCTGAAATTCAAATTTAACTGGGCATCTAGGATTTTACCTGGCAACTCCTCTTTGGAATAATAACGCTCTTTCCCAGTTCTCCTCTTTCTTCCTCCCTACTCACATCTCGGAAGAGACCCCCAGGCAGGGCTCTCATGACTGAGGCCAGGCTGGGGAAACAGGCCACGCTTGGGTAAACTTAACATGGATTTGTCCCCGAGCCAGGTTCCTGCCGCACACTCCCAGAACCGCAGAGGGAAGGCTGTGGGGTCTCCGTCCTGGCTGTACACTGGAATCATCTGGGGTCTTTTCAATTCCACCGCTGCCAGGGCCCCACCCTCAAAGATTCTGATTATGTCCATCTGGGTGGGAGGGACCTGGGCACGTGTACTGTCAACATCCCCAGGTGATTCTGATACACACCCAGGGTGGGAAACGGCATAGAGTCGAGATGCTTGCTCCTTGGGCTAACCCATTGTAAGTCAAAAATGTATTTAATGCGCCTAACCTACAGAGCACCATAGCTTAGCCGAGCCTTCCTGAGACGTGCTCAGAACACCGACGTTAGCCTACAGACGGGCAGAATCATCTAACACACAGCCTGTCTTACAGTGAAGTGTTGAAAATCTCATGCAATTTATTGAATATTGTGCTGAAAGTGAAAAACGGGATGGTCGGGCAGGCACTCAGAGCACGGTTTCTACCGAATGTACAGTTCTCACACGGTTGCAAAGTCAAAACGTCAGTCCCTCCACAGTCCGTCGGGGACCGTCTATACAGCCCAGCGTGCTTCTCAAGCTGTACTGGGCTCTTGAGTCACCTGGGAACCGTGTTCAGCGGTGGACCCCGACTCAGTAGCTCTGGGGCCACAGAACCTGCATTTGCAACAAGCTCCCAGGTGATCCTGCCACGTTGCATGGACCACACCTTGAGCAACCAGATTTTCAGAGTACGGGAAACGGATTATTGTAGAACCTAGGCACGTATTTCTGGTTCTCCAGACCCATCCCCGGATAAATTATCCCTTTCTTCTGGTCCCATTTGTATTTAATTTTTTTTTTTTCTAAAGAAAAATAGGAGATCATTTCCCTTGAGCTCACAAAAGCGAGTTGCACGCTGTCTGATTGCAGAATGAGCCGCACACTCACTCAAGCTCCCCGGGTAGGCAGTTTTTCTGATCACTCGGCTGGTTCACTCATGAACATCTCTCATCTCACGGACACAGAAACTCTCCACCCTCAGTTTATTCCCTAAATTTCCTTCTTGACCCTTTGCAAAACGGTTTGAGGACGCTGCTCCCTCCCGCGGGACCACCGCAGGCATAAAGGACAGAAAGCAAGAAAGGAAACAGAAGTTGTCCCCCAACCCATCTGCAACCTTACCGGTGACTTCTTAATGTCGGAGACGGCATAATTCCCTTGTGAAATCCATCTAGCAGATTCCGTTAAAGACAGGCCGGTTCCGTAGAGGTTGATGCTGAAACGACCCTGGAAGAAAACGACCAACGGAAGGTCTTTAGTCCCCGTGACGTCCCAAACCATCAAAGGTACTTCGGGAAGGAAACAAATATTAATTGTGATAGCTACGAATTATTGAGGGTGTTTCGTATTTTCAGGGCCAGGCATTTTTCATGCAGCATCTTGACCTCCCTCACAAGAGCAAAGGGGGTTTTCTTTACAGACGGGGAAACCGAGGCTTAGCGGAGGTGATTAACTTCTTCTCTAGGAGCCGGTAAGGGCTCAAGTCACACCTTCCTGACCTCAAAGTCCTTGAGCCCAGCCACCTCCGCCGGGGCCTCCCGAACACAGCAGTCCTGATGTTGCTCGCAATTATCGGATTCCTTCAGGAACAAAATGTCACAGCGTAATTTTTCTAACAAGGTCTCCCTGCCAAAGCTTCCTGGGCTTCCAGCTCCCCGGGGCGATTAGCACACGACGTCCTGAGCACAGCAGGACGGGACTTCAAAGAAGAGGCGCTACCCCCCTCCGGGACGGCCAGCAGAGGGCGCGGTTGGCCTGCGCAAGACCACCTGGCAGGGGGCTCCCACCCCACTGCAAGGGTGCCTCTCCAAAGCCGGCCTCCAAGGAGCCGGAGCAGCCAAGAGACCCCGCGTTGCTTTCTCTAGGCGTCTTTGTTTCTCTCTTGCAAAGATGACTTTGCAAAGGCACCTGCAATTGTGTCCGGTTGAGGCTTCCTGTTCCACCACGAGCAGCTTCCGAGCCAAGAGTGTTCCCATGCACAGCTCTGCGGCTGCTTTCTCCCTGCAGCTGATCAGCCAGGACCTTGTGAAAACAGTCTTTTATACAGCAGGGAGAGTGGGAAGGTGGAGCTCACAGCCAGTCAGATGTGTGTGAATAAAGCTCTTTCACCTGTGATGAGATCTTGGCTACATTTTTTTTTTAAAGCACTTTAGAACCTCAGTTTGTCCATCTGTAAAATGGAACGTAATAAAACCCAACTCCCTCAGAGCACTGTAGCGAGGGACTAAATGAAATTAGCCATGTGGCATATGGCTGGTCCTTACTTAGTAGACATGCAAAAATACTGGTATGTGTCTTGCATTTTCTAATTGTTTCCTAAGTGTTCGTTTGATTTCTCTAATATAATAGTAAGCTTATTGAGGGCAAGGGCTTGGTATTGCTTTACTTATACCAGCAATGGTTTTTAACCGATGACTGGCCACTTGATAGATTCTCAATAAATAGAACACCCACTAGCTCCTCAATTAACATTTCCAGGACTAGGGGTAGCTCAGCGGTCTCCTGTCAACGCAGTATCATAAATACTGACTAACAAGAGTTTATAAATCCTTTGGGAGCCTTAGGTTCTGCAAATGTAAAATGGGGGAAAACAGGATTCCTCTCATAGAGGTGACCAGAGGATTTAGTCTGGATTAAGACAGTGGATCTCGACAGGGGACAGTTGACACCGGGGGAAATCTGGCAACACCTGGGGACATTTCTGGTTGTCACAGCTGGACGGGAGCAGTGGCGCTGTTACTGGCACCTGGAGGGCAGAGATCAAGGACACCGCTGAACAGCCTACAATGCACAGGACAGCCACCGCGATGGACGACTATCCGCCCGCAACGTCAACAGTGCTGGGGATGACGAAGCCCAGGACACAGGATGGGTTTATCCCAGAATCTCACTCCCCAGGTGTGACCTTGGGCAAGGGCTTAACCTTCCTGAGCCCCCCGTAATCTGGATTACTTAGACGTCACCTGTGAACAGGAGGTGATCTGATACAAGGCACCATGCAGGTAACTCATTGCTGGGCAGAGAGTAGGTGATATTTACATGATATTTAAAAAAATATCACCTACTCTCTGGGATGTTATTTTTATGACAATACTATACGGATGTTAGTGGCTCTTCGGTTGCGTGGCCTCAGTATCCAGGTGTTTGTGACGTGGCGGCGCGGAGGCTGAAGGTCCTCGTTGCCCAGCCTCCTTGGACACTGGATTCCGCATCCTGCACGCCGTGGACGAGGAGCCCTCTCTTATCTACCTCCACGCTTCTTTCTGCCCAGACTGCCTGTCCCACCTGCACTGCAGGACAAGGTAAACCCCATCTGCTTTGGCGTCGAAGTTCTCAGAAGGCCCAGGCTGCTGCCCTGGCTGCTTTCCTGACAGCGCCCTGTGCTGATCTGGGTGTCTGGGGTCTGGACACGCTCAACACACACATCTACGAGGTCTGTCTTCTCGGAGGAGGTAATAGACTCAAATGCAACAGGAGACTGTCCTCCTCATCCTCTGTCTCCCTTCTGCTGTTCGGGGATCCGAATTTTCAGGACTCTAAAAGTTGAGTGCCACCAGAGAAGAAAAGACCTAATGTTCTTTCAAGCTCTGTTCTGGGACATCTTTGCCCCTAAGGGCCTTATATTCAGGGTTGAAAGGGCACAAGATTACCTCCTGTTGCTGATTTTAAAGAGGAAAGGTAATTCAGAGTTATGCCTTCACTAGATCACTAGAAGGTCCATAAAGGTTTGCAAAAGGTGTGCTGAGACCAAAGAAGAATCCTATATTCTGCTGGACAGGAATGAATGTTGCAGAAATTCTCGCATGCAGAAAGCCACGTGTAGTACCATGGACATGGATTCAGACACGTCTAGGACCAAACAGAGCCTCTGCTGAGCAGCGGCCGTGTGGGTTTGGGCCGGTTCCCCAATCTTTCCACTCCTCACTCTCCGAATCTTTAGAAAGGAAGCATTCTCATAGAATGCTGTGGGCACTGACTGAATGGTACACTGCCCGGGCCGTGCTGAGCACAGTGCCTGAAGCATAGTAAATGCTCAATAAATGGCAGCTATTAATACCATCAATAACATCATCAATAATAGCGCCACATCTACCGGGATCAGGATTAAAAAAACACATTCTGGTTATATTTTGAGGGGAGCTCTCGGGAACCCACCCTTATTGATAAATCCCCAAAGCCACAGCAATGGATAAGGCAGAAGAAATAGATTCTCAAACAAACACAGCCTCCCTCTGCTTTGATTTCTGAGCAATCACGCGGTCAAAGGAGGGACCATCCACTCCAAGTGAGTCTGCACGAGTATGCTTTCTACAAAGCTTTTCCTGGAAAACTGATCTGAAAAACTCACATCTTTCTCATCGGTAGAGTTGGTGCTCAATAAATGTGCAAGGAATTAAATTCTGCAAGTACCCAGTATGATTTGAAGAATGGGCTGGGGGAAAAAAAATACAAATTAGCCTCTCACGGGCTTTGGGTTTCTCCCATTTAGGAATTGCTTCATTGTCAGAATGTAGCAAATCAATCAGTTCATTTGTCTCTGAATTATTAAAATAAACGAATGCAAATCACTTTTCATTTACTAAAGCTCCCCATAGGATGTGTGTATAGAAGCAAGAGAATCCTGAGACATTGGAAAAAGGCAGGACAGGGCCAATCTATTAGCCGCGAACATGCAACCGTTACCAGTGGGGTGTTTGAAAAACCATCAGCGGCTCTAAAAACACTGCACTTCAAAAGTTTTCTATTCCTGGGTAAGGGAGGGAAGGCTCTTTTTACCATTATGTCCTTCGTTTATTTTCTTTCTCCCCTGAGAGCTTCCTCTTCGCTTCTCTAAAATGTTTAGCAATGCGCTTCTAAAGCTTGGGGCTGAAAAAACACTTCGTTAAAAGAAAATTCAGATGTGTTTGTCTTCGGACGGCCCCCATGGCTGGGGGTAAATCCATCTTACGGAGACAGTGATGGGATTCTGAACGCATCACCCGGTCCCCATCTTCCAGGCTTTTCAAAGCTCACAGGCAAAGCTGGAAATCGCCAGCACAGAGTTTAACAACAGCTTTCTGAAGACCTCGTTGGAGCCAAAGAGACAACCGAGGGCCAAGTCCTCTTGTCCAGAGTCACCGAATTCATTATGTCTGTGTCCTGCCTTCCAAGTGCAGAAGCTTCTTGCAAAGACCAACCCCCGCTTGGCAAAATTAGCCCGGGCTGACGGTTACAGCATGTTTCAAAAGGCAAGTTCAAACTCGTCACGCCTCGGAAGAGGCAAGAAATTGTATGAGCCACAGAATGGGCAGAGAGAAGGATCTTGTTCTTCTGGTCTGAACAATGGCAAACTTTGCAGATCTGGCATCTATAGAGCCCCGAGCCTTGTTCCCAGAGGACTTCTAGAATATATATCATGGCCATTCCTTCTCCTGCCGTTCTCCCCAACATCTCGCTAAATTCCTCAAGGGATGAACATTTGTCAATCTCCAGTGACAAGGACGGTGCCTGGCACAAAGTGGGCGCTCAAGAAATATCAGCTCATGTGTTGTTAAGGCTATTTTCAGAGGCATTTCTGCCCACAATTACAACGTCAAAGAAAACCCAGATAAGTCTCGCAAATTTAGGGATCTCCAGGTCCAATATTTATGTCTTTAAAAAAAAAATCTGTTTCATGCTTATTTTGAAAAATTTAGAAAACCTAGGAGAGTTAAACATGATAAATAGAATTTAGAAAACCTAGGAAAGTTTAAACACAGTAAAGTGAATTGGACCAATACGCCCCACCGATGCTTTGAGAAAGTCCTTCCAGACTTTTTCTCTATTTGTGCATTTTCAAAAAACATACATGGGATCGTACTGCATTTACTGTTTCGCATCTTGTTTTTCCTGCTGAATCCCATAAGCATTTTTCTCTACTATGCAACATTCAGAATTTGTACTGGCCGACAGTGGTGTGTGGAAGCTCATTTTCACTGGCTTGAGAGAACCAATGATGTGCATCTCTTCCCGACTCTCCATTCAGTGACTTAACATCATCGACAGCTTGAAATCAATCACGGGGAGGATATTTACACCACGGGAATCGGCCAACGCCAGAAAGCAAGGTTTTCCCTTTTTTCTTGGCGAGCCAACCATTAAGCACTTGCCAGGGCTCCACTGACCGTACGATGTTCATTTTGTGAACCCTCATCATTGGGTTGGCCAAGCCCTTGCCATCTGACATCCAGTTGGTTTCTAAGTTGACGTGCTTTGCGGGGAATGCAGCCGTTAGGAACGCACGTAGCTGTGATCATTTCCTTAGGAACCACTTTTAGGAACGGAATTACTGGCTTAGACTCTGTGAGCATTTGTGAGGCTCTTGATAACGTGGGACCAAAGCTGCTCTCCAGAGTAGCCGTTCCAATTACGTTCCCAGGAACGGATGCAACCGGGGCCCCCGAGGCAAGGCGGGAGGTTGACTCCCGGCAGGGGAGAGGCTCCGAGGACATACCTGTGGGCACCTGGCAGCGCTGTAGCAGTCTCCGGCCGTGGCGAAAGGGACGGGATGTCCTTGGCTGGTCCTTGCAAAGTGCAAGTCGGTAGCTGTGGGTGGAGAAAGGGTTAAAGGGAGAGGATGGGTAGGTGGGGGGTGGGGCAGGGAAGGGACAGGATATTAACACGGGGACGGGAGAGAGAGAAACAACCGTAAGATTTAGTGGGCAAATGAACCCAGGTGAGCGCTTGCTTTTCCCTCGTGACAT
The DNA here is from genome assembly GCA_963574885.1 of Lepilemur ruficaudatus. Lineage (NCBI taxonomy): Eukaryota > Metazoa > Chordata > Mammalia > Primates > Lepilemuridae > Lepilemur > Lepilemur ruficaudatus. The sequence goes on along the minus strand of CAUYRT010035331.1, from coordinate 2,780 downwards.
TTGAGGTTCTGAGAGCTTTGTTTCCTGGGCCCTGTCGGCACCGGCTGTCTGCCTCTAAAGAGGGGGTTTCAAATGACTTTGGAATCGACCCCCACGTAAATAAATACGCGAACCAGCACGCTCAAATGGAGTGTGGTCGGCTGCGTGAGAACGTCCGGTCACCCCGTGTGGCAGGCGTTGAGGCCACAAGGCCACGAGCCAGGAAGGCATCTCCAGTGACTCAGGAGTTGTTCTCTGAGGTCTCCTCTGTCCTCCCGTGGCCTGGGCACTATGATCGCCAAAATGTGGAGCAATTAGAAGCCACATCTTGAAATTATTAACGGTAGTTTCTCAAGTTTGGGGCTAGCTTATAATTTTTTTTTTTTAAAGCCAATAAAAACAACCCTGACCCAGAGCTCATGTTTTTAACCCCTCTTGTAGATCCTGAGATCAGCGCTGCAGATGGGTAAGGAAGAGTTAACGTGAGAATCTCGTAAGAGTTGTCTGCTGGGGGGGACCGGAGGCCAGAGGCAAGTTTTCATCTTGCTGCCTTGGCTTTGGGGGATGGCCAAGGCCTGAATCTTTCTGCAGTTAACCACACTTTGGTGACAGGGAAGTCTCCGGGCTCCACTTTGCAAGGACAGGGGCCCTTGCCTGCTTCCAAAGCATGCAGAACGCCTGGGTCCCGGCTGGGGTGTGGTTCTAAGCGGACAAACTGCAGACCCTCTGCCTTTAGCGCCCCCTGAGTCTAGCTGAAGAAAATTAACAATGCCTTGGTACAAAGCAAGTTCAAGAGGAAAGCAAAGCAGTATTTTGTGCATCATGTTAGTGAGGAAACATTAATTATTCATTATTTCTCTTTTTCCTCTATTCAAGGGGACATGGTTAGATATTTTAGCTGTCCTTAACCACTCCCATGATTAATGCCCCTAAGAGAGATGCAGCGTAGGCCAGAGTACAAAATCAGCCCACATGCAGGCTAGTTTAGAAAGGGTAATTCTGTGCTCCATTTTTTCCTCTGCAAACCGACAATTGGGAAAAATGAGTTTGATGCCCGCGTGAGCGCGTGCTGGTGAGAGCCGGGTGCTGGCAGATGTCGCTGTACGAATCTCTCAGCTTGCGGGCTTTGCCTGCTGTTCCTCCCACCTCAGACACCTCGGTCACCGTCTCTGCTTTCCTTGTGGATGCCCGGGACCGGCCAACCCTTACTTGCTCCAATTTGATGTCATGTTTTCTGGGACAGGCTGCCCTGACCGCCCACCCTGCACTGGTGCCACTTTGATCATTTACTTATGCACGCATGCGTGCATCACAAACCTGATGGAACACCCGCCCTGTGCTAGGCGCTCTACAGGCACTGGGGATACAGCCGTGAACGAAAGGGACAAGGCTCTGCCTGCAGGACCGTCATCACCGCCCTGCAAGCTCCTGGTCCCATTCCCCTTTTGCATCCTCAGCACCTTCCCACCAGCCACCGTGCAGGACACGCCTGCCCACTGCGTGCAGAGAAGAATGAACACACGCCGCGTGGCACCTGCCCGGACTCACTTATTATCTGCATGCTGGTCAGGTCAATTCTGATTTTCTGGAAGCTGGAGAAGCCGGCGGCTGTGTAATCCTTCCGACACTGGCAGTCATCGCGCCGGCTCCCGTTGTAGGGGCATTCTGTGGGGTTGTGCAACCTAGTTCGCAGAGACAGAGCGTTCCGCTAAGAACGGGAGAGCAGTTCCAGGGACATCCGGGCATCGGGGCTCTTCCTACCTGTGCCCGTAAACCTCGGAGAAATTCTCGGAGTCTCCGTGGACCAGAGTCACGTACTCTTTGGGGCGGTCAGAATGCATCGCCGCGCAGAATACCTGAAAGACCAGAAACAGCCTGTGCAGAGCGGTTCAGACAGGGCGACAGGAGCAACGATCGCTCACGCTAAAAACAGCCTCAAAGTAACGACCGACGTCCAACATTCACCTTCAGGAGCTTTCCTCTGATGACCAGGAAATATTCACCATCTTCGCTGGTACTTCTGAGTCTCTTTACCTCCTTGCAGTTCTGGGGTAACTCACCTGGAAAACACAGATGGCGAAACTGGGGCATGACGACGCTCTGAGACGTGAACCGTCTGCCAAGGGAAATGAATCGCATTGTTCGCACCGAATCTTTTTAGTAAAGGGAATAAGTGCTTCAAAAAAAATTCTGTATTTCCTAGGCCGGGCGCGGTGGCTCACGCCTGTAATCCCAGCACTCTGGGAGGCCGAGGCGGGAGGATCGCTCAAGGTCAGGAGTTCGAAACCAGCCTAAGCAAGAGTGAGACTCCGTCTCTACTATAAATAGAAAGAAATTAATTGGTCAACTAAACATCTATAGAAAAAATTATCCAGGCATGGTGGCGCATGCCTGTAGTCCTAGCTACTCGGGAGGCTGAGGCAGGAGGATCGCTTGAGCCCAGGAGTTTGAGGTTGCTGTGAGTGAGGCTGACGCCACGGCACTCTAGCCAGGGTGACAGAGTGAGACTCTGTCTCAAAAAAATTAAAAAGAAAAAGAAAAATTCTGTATTTCCAAAAGGGGAGAGCAAACCAATGAACAAGGAAACCCTGCTCATCATGCTAAAGAAAGATGGCTCCAGGCGGCCAGCTTACAGTTATAAATGTTGTGGCAGGTTTTTCGCTCTTCTGGCTTCAGATCAGTCGGGCACAAGTGGCTGGGTTGGTCCTCGTTGGTTAAACACTGCACAGATCTCTGCATCACTCCAACCCCACAGGACACGGAGCACTGCAAGGCAAACCATAGTCAGCATGTGGGAGGCT
>CAUYRT010035329.1:0-13578 GCA_963574885.1 Lepilemur ruficaudatus | reverse complement strand
TCTGTAGGCTGTCTATTCACTCTAATGATAGTTTCCTTGGCTGTCCAGAAGTTTTTTAATTTGATAAGATCCCATTTATTTATTTTTGTTGCTGCGGTGATTGCTTTGGGGATCTTCTTCAAAAATTCTTTGCCTAGGCCTATGTCTGATAGGGTCTTCCCAAAATCTTCTTCTAGAATTCTTAAGGTTTCATGCCTTAGGTTTAAATCTGTTGTCCATCTTGAATTGATTTTGTGAGAGGTGAGAGGTGGGGATCCAGTTTCAATCTTCTGCATGTAGCTATCCAGTTTTCCCAGCACCATTTATTTTTCAATAATGTCTTTTCAGACATTCTTTTCCCCAGTGTAAATATTTGTCTGTTTTGTCAAAGATTAGATTACCATATGCAAATGGTTTCATCTCTGGATTCTCAGTCCTGTTCCAAAGGTCTATGTCTCTGTTCTTGTGCCAATAACATGCTGTTTTGGTTACTATAGCCTTTTAGTACAGCTTGAAGTCTGGCAGACTGATACCTCCCAGTTTGTTCTTTTTACTTAAGATTGCTTTGGCTATACAAGGTCTTCTGTGGTTTCATACAAAGCATAGAATTATTTTTTCTAAATCTGTAAAGAATGATGATGGTACTTTGATAGGGATTGCATTGATTCTGTAGATCACTTTAGGTAGTATGGACATTTTAATGATATTGATTCTACCAATCCATGAGCAAGATAGATTTTTCCATCTGTTTACATCTTCTACAATTTCTTTTCTTAGTGTTTCATAGTTCTCCATGTATATGTCTCTCACATCTTCCATTAAATATATTTGTAGATATTTAATTTTCTTTGAGGCTATTGTAAAATGTACTGCATTTTTTATTTGAATTTCAGCTTGATTGTTATTGGCACATATGAATGCCTCTGATTTGTGTGTATTGATTTTGTATCCTGAGACTTGACTGAATTCATTTATCAATTCTAGGAGTCTCTTGGTTGAATCCTTGGGGTTTTCTAGATATAATAATCATATCATCAGCAAAGAGCGAGAGTTTGATCTCATCTGCCCCCATTTGGATGCCCTTAATTCCCCTCTCTTGTCTAAGTGCTCTAGCAAAGACTTCCAGCACTATGTTGAATAGAAGTGGAGATAGTGGGCAACCTTGTCTGGTTCCAGTTCTAAGTGGGAATGGTTTCAATTTTTCCCCATTCAGTATGATATTGGCCATGGATTTGTCATAAACGGACTTGATAATTTTTTTTTTTTGAGGTGAGACTTCAACTTCTTTTTTTTTTTCACTGAAAATCATTTAATTATACACTTAAAACGGACTTGATAATTTTAAAGTATGACCCGTCTATGCCTATTTTGTTAAGAGTTTTTATCATAAAGGTGTGCTGGACTTTTTCAAATGTTTTTTCTGCATCTGTTGAGAGAATCATATGGTCTTTGTTCTTGCTTTTATTTATGAGGTGAATTGCATTTATAGATTTGCATATGTTGAAGCAGCCTTGCATCCCTGGAATAAAGCCCACCTGGTCATGGTGAATTATTTTTTTGATATGCTGATGAATTCAATTTGCTAAAATTTTGTTGAGGACTTTTTCATCTATTTTCATGAGGGATATTGGTCTGTAGTTTTCTTTCTTTTGTTGTGTCCTTTGCTGGCTTTGGTATCAAGGTGATATTGGTGGCTTCGTAGAATGAGTTAGGAAAGATACTGTCTTTCTCAATGTTGTGGAACAATTTCTGTAGTATAGGTATGAGTTCTTCTTTGTATGTTTCGTAAAACTCTGAAGTGTAGCCATCTGGTCCGGGACTTTTCCATTTTGGGAGGTTTTTGATTGCTGCTCCAATTTCTGAGCTTGAGATTGGTCTATTCAGAAATTCTATTACCTCCTGGGTGAACTTAGGGAACTTGTATGTTTCCAGGAATTTGTCCATTTCCTCCTCATTATGTAGTTTTTGGGCATGTAGGTTTTTATATAAGCAGTTCTCCGAATAGTGAGATAAAGGCAACAAATAAACTACAAAGGAAAGCCTATCAGACTAACTGCAGATTTCTCAACTGAAACTTTACAAGCCAAAAGGGATTGGGTGCCTATCCTTAATCTTCTAAAACAGAATAATGCCCAACCTAGAATTATTTATCCAGCAAAATTAAGTTTCATCTATGAGGGAGAAATAAAGTCCTTCCCAGACAAGTAATCACTGATGGAATTCGCAGAGACCAGACCAGCCCTACAGGAAGTACTCAGACCTGCATTATACACTAAACAGCGCAATAGACACTCTTCAAAGTAAAATCATTCAAGAGTTAAAGGCTACAACTTGGACTTCGTGATGGCTCTAGGAGTAAAACAAAACAACAGGATTTTACCCAACAATATGAATAGAAATCTACCTCAAATTTCAATCCTCTCAATAAATATGAATGGCTTAAACTGTCCTCTGAAGAGACATAGACTGGCAGAGTGGATAAAAATCCATAAGCCTAGTATCTGCTGTCTACAGGAAACACATCTAACCCACAAAGATGCCTTCAGGCTCAAGGTCAAGGGATGGAAAACAATCATCCAGGCAAATGGAAGTCAAAAGAAACCTGGGATAGCTGTACTATTTTCAGATAACATAAGCTTTAAAATAACAAAAGTAAAAAAAGACAAAGATGGCCACTATATAATGGTGAAAGGGAAGATCCAACAAGAAGAATTAATAATTCTTAATATTTATGCACCCAACTCCAGGAGCACCCAGTTACATAAAGCAAACCTTGCCTGATCTAAATAGCATGATAAACAATAATGCCATAGTAGCAAGGGACTTCAACACCCCACTTAATGAACTGGACAGATCTTCCAAACAGAAAATAAGCAAACGAATAATGGACTTAAACAGAGCTCTTAAACAAAAAGGTTTGACAGATCTCTACAGAACATTCCACCCAAATAAAGCTGAATATACATTCTTCTCATCAGCCCGTGGAACTTTCTCCAAAATTGATCACATACTGGGCCACAAATCAGACCTCAACAAATTCAAAAAAATAGAAATTATACTGTGTATCTTCTCTGATCATAGTGGTATAAAATTAGAGTTCAATTCCAACAGAAACACTCACAAAGTCATGGAAATTAAACAATCTATTGTTGAGTAACTGTTGGGTCAAGGAGGAAATACAGAGGGAATTCAAGAGTTTCTTCAAACTAAATGATAACGGAGACACAGGTTATCAAAACCTGTGGGATACAGCAAAAGCATACGTGAGAGGAAAACTAATAGCAATAAATGCTCACATCCAAAAAACAGAAAGCTCAAGAATTGACAATCTAATAAGCAGTCTCAAGGAATTGGAAAAGAAAGAGCAAATCAATTCCAATCCTAGTAGAAGAAAAGAATAATAACTAAAATCAAAGCAGAACTAAATGAAATTGAGAACAAGAGAATCATACGAAAGGTCAACAAAACCAAAAGCTGGTTTTTTTAACAGATAAATAAAATTGACAGCCCTTTGGCTAGATTGACAAGAATTCAAAGGGAAAGGACTCTAATAAACTCAATTAGAAATGAAAAAGGAGAGGTCACAACAGACACCACAGAGATACAAAACATTATCTTTGATTACTATAAAAACCTATATGCCCAAAAACTACATAATGAGGAGGAAATGGATGAATTCTTGGAAACACATAACCTCCCTAAGTTCACCAAGGAGGAAACAGAATTCCTGAATAGACCAATCTCAAGCACAGAAATTGGAGCCGCAATTAAAGATCTTCCAAAAAGGAAAAGTCCCAAAGCAGATGGCTACACTTCAGAGTTCTACCAAACATACAAAGAAGAACTCACACCTATACTACAGAAATTATTCTACAACATTGAGAAAGATGGTATCCTCTCTAATTCATTCTACGAAGCCAATATCACCTTGATACCAAACGCAGAAAAGGACACAACAAAAAAAGAAAGCTATAGACCAATATCCTTCATGAATATAGATGCAAAAATCCTCAACAAAATTTTAGCAAATCTAATTGAGAAGCATATCAAAAAAATAATTCACCATGACCAGGTGGGCTTTATACCAGAGATGCAAGCCTGGTTCAACATACGCAAATCTATAAACACAATTCACCTCATAAATAAAAGCAAGAACAAAGACCATATGATTCTATCAGTAGATGCAGAAGAGCATTTGACAAAGTCCAGCACAACTTTATGATAAAAACTCTTAACAAAATAGGTATAGATGGGACATACCTAAAAATTATCAAGGCCATTTATGATAAACCCACTGCCAATATCATACTGAATGGGGAAAAACTGAAATCATTTCCACTTAGAACCAGAACCAGAGAAAGTTGCTCACTACCTCCATTTCTACTCAATATAGTGCTGGAAGTCCTTGCTAGAACAATTAGACAAGACAGGAGAATTAAGGGTATCCAAATGGGGGCAGATGAGATCAAATTCTCATCTTTGTCAATGATATGATATTATATCTAGAAAACCCCAAGGATTCAACCAGGAGATGCCTGGAATCGATAAGTGAATTCAGTAAAGTCTCAGGACACAATATCAATACACACTAATCAGAGGCATTCATATATGCCAATAACAGTCAAGTCAAAATTCAAATAAAAAACACAATACCTTTTACAATAGCCTCAAAGAAAATTAAATATTTAGGAATATATTTAATGAAAGATGTGAGACACATATACAGGGAGAACTATGAAACACTAAGAAAAGAAACTGTAGAAGATGTAAACAGATGGAAAAATCTACTTTGCTCATGAATTAGTAGAATCAACAGTGTTAAAATGTCCACACTACCTAAAGTGATCTACAGAATTAATGCAATCCCTATCAAAGTACCATCATCATTCTTTACAGATCTAGAAAAAATAATTCTATGTTTTGTATGGAACCAGAGAAGACCTCGTATAGCCAAAGCAATCTTAAGTAAAAAGAACAAAACTGGGATGTATCACTCTACCAGACTTCAAGCTGTACTACAAGGCTACAGTAATTAAAACAGTATGGTATTAGCACAAGAACAGAGATATAGACCTTTGGAACACGACTGAGAATCCAGAGATGAAAGAATCCACATATGGTAATCTAATCTTTGACAAAGCAGACAAAAATATACATGGAGAAAAGAATCTCTTTTCAATAAATGGTGCGGGGAAAACTGGATAACTATATGCAGAAGATTGAACCTGCATCCCCACCTCTCACCTCTTACAAAAATCAATTCAAGATGGATAACAGACTTAAATATAAGGCATGAAACCTTAAGAATCCTAGAAGAAGATGTAGGGAAGACCCTATCAGACATAGGCCTAGACAAAGAATTTTTGAAGAAAACCCCCATAGTAATCACAGCAGCAGCAAAAATAAATAAATGGGACCTGATCAAATTAAAAAGCTTCTGCACAGCCAAGGAAATCATCATTAGAGCAAATAGATAGCCTACAGATGGGAGAAAATATTTGCTCTCTACACATCTGATAAAGGGCTGATAATAAGAATCTATCTAGAACTAAAAAAAATCAACAAGAAACAATCAAGGCCGGGCGCAGTGGCTCATGTCTGTAATCCCAGTACTCTGGGAGGCCGAGGCAGGCGGATCGTTTGAGCTCCAGAGACCAAGACCAGCAAGAGCGAGACCTCATCTCTACTAAAAAGAGAAAGAAATTAATTGGCCAACTAAAAATATATAGAAAAAATTAGCCAGGCATGGTGGCACATGCCTGTAGTCCCAGCTATTTGGGAGGCTGAAGCAGAAGGATTACTTGAGCCCAGGAGTTTGAGGTTGCTGTGAGTTAGGCTGACGCAACGGCACTTACTCTAGCCTGGGCAACAAAGCAAGACTCTGTCTCAAAAAAAAAAAAAAAGAAACAATCAAACAACCCCATCAATAAATGGGCAAAGGACATGAACAGAAACTTTTCAAAAGAAGACAGACAAATGACCAGAAAACATATTTTAAAAATGCTCAACATCTCTAATCATTAGAGAAATGCAAATCAAAACCACAATGAGATATCACCTAACCCCAGTGAGACTGGCCTCTATCAAAAAATCCCAAAACAACAAATGCTGGCGAGGATGCAGAAAGATAAGAACACTCTTATACTGCTGGTGGGACTGCAAATTAGTGCAACCTCTGTGGAAAAGAATTTGGAGATACCGCAAAGTACTAAAAATAGAAATACCATTTGATCCAGCAACAGCACTATTAGGCATCTACCGAAAAGAACAAAAGACAGTCTATAAGAAAGACATCTGCACCCGAAAAGTTTATGGCAGCACAACTCACTACTGCAAGGATATGGAAACAACCCAAGTGCCCATCAATTCATGAGTGGATTCATAAAATCTGGTATATGTATACAATGAATATTACTCAATTATAAGAAACAACGGTGATCTAGCACCTCTTATAATTTCCTGGATAGAACTTGAGCCCCTCCTCTGAAGTGAGGATGGGCTCTTCCATCACAAAAATGGAAGAATAGGCTCCACATGTACTCATCATCAAATTGGCAGTAACTGGTCAACACTACGATACTCGCACGGTAGTAATATTCTTAAGGGATTAGGGGATTGGGGGTGGGTAAACTCATAACTAATGGTCACGGTGAGTGTTGTAGGGGGGAAAAGGCATACCCCAAATCATGGCTTGGGTGTGGCAAAGTCATAACATGTAACCAAAATGTTTGTACCCCTATAATATCCTGAAATAAATAAATAAATAAAATTAAAAATAAAAATCAATATAAAATAAGCAATAAATAAATAAATAAAATTAGGTGAAATGCTTTCCAGTTTTCTTATTTTCTGACACATTTAATAGCACAGGAGTTCTGACCATGAGTCTTTGATTACTGCTTTATCCAGGGCATGGGCTCTTCTATGTAAGTATTCACGGTTCCATGTGTGGATGTTTTATTCAATCTTGTCCTTCCTGCTACCACCACAAAATGCTGGTTTCTACTTTCCAGCTATATTAATCTAAACTCTCACCTCATGGATTTTGGAGATGAGGTACAACAAGACCCTTGTCTTGTCCCGACTTACTCCTCTTCCCCCTTCATGTTAGATATCATTTTATTTTAGAAAGCCTTACGTGACATCCCTGCTCCCAATTCCCTCTGCCCAGTTCTGTGTTCACAGCCATCCTGGCCTGCTGTCCTCTTTGGTAACTGCCCGCTCCCTTGTTTGCCTCCCCATTCAGACACTGAGCCTAATAGAATGAATCTGTGTCTTGTCCATCACTATAATCTCAGTGCTTCGTACCTGGTAGGTACTTTATATTCATTAGCAGAGCATTATATATAACCTTGCTCCGTAGAAACAAAAGAAAGAGGAAAAAAATTGAATCTAAAACTATAGTTTAGAGCATGGGTTGGCAAACTTTGGTCTGCAGTTCAAAATGTGGACCAAACGAACAAAACCCATTCATTTATACACCATCTACAGCTGCCTTCATGCCACAAGAGCAGAGTCGAATAATTGCAAGAGAGACAACATGGCCCCATAAAGCCTAAAATATTTATTGTCTGGCTCTTCACAGGAAAAGTTTCCAGATTCCTGCTTTAGAGCTTTCACTGCAATTTCACTAAGCCATGGATTTTTTTTTTTGATGCATCAAAATAAAAAATAAGAGACAATCCAGAAAAGGTTGAAAAGAATGAGTCATTACTGCTGAAAGAGGGTGCACACAGTCACTTTTCTATTGCCATGTGGACACTCATTCGACAGTGTCAACAGCAACCACTGTTGTCTTCTCAACTCTCAGTCTACTATTCACTGTCCGCTACAGTGATGTCCATGCAACATGTGCGTGAACGTTACCACTGTGCTTTTTTTTTTTAAGGTATTGCTTCACATACAGCAGAGGCTGGTCATAAGGTCAAATGATTCTAGGGGCCAGGAGGTTAGAGGTCAAGAGAATGAGTGAGGACGGCTGGGTGGGAAGAGCCCATGCCCCAGAAAAAGGAAGACCCACTACTCAGTAACTCTAGCCAGTGCTGAAATACTTTCACTTTCTCATGAGAAGCCAGAAATCCAGATTTTTATGTGAAATCTCTTGATTATTAAATGTTGTCAATCAACATGTCAAAAGGTAAAACTAAATAAGTTTGTAGGGAAGATTTATTTACGTCACAGAACTCAGCATTTCTTTTTTTTTTTTTTTGAGTCAAAGTCTCACTCTGCTGCCCATGCTAGAGTGCCGTGACGTCAGCCTAGCTCACAGCAACCTCAAACTCCTGGGCTCAAGCGATCCTCCTGCTTCAGCCTCCCAAGTAGCTGGGACTACAGGCATGTACCACCATGTCTGGCTGATTTTTTCTATATATATTTTTAGTTGTCTAACTAATTTCTTTTTCTTTCTTTCTTTCTTCCTTTTTTTTTCAGTAGAGACAGGGTCTTGCTCTTGCTGAAACTGGTCTCGAACTCCTGAGCTCAAATGATCTGCTCGCCTCAGCCTCCCAGGGTGCTATGATTATAGGTGTGATCCACCACACCCAGCCTTAAGGATTTCTATTCAACAAAGATACCAACAACAAAGTAAGCAGACACATAACATATTGGGAGAAACTATTTGCATTGTCTAAAAATCAAGAAGTGGCTAATGTCTAAAATAATCTAGTCAGAAATCCCCACTGAAACAAGGAAAAGGAGCATGAATAGGTAATTTACGTTAAAGGAAACTCAAAAGATAACAAATATATATAAAGATATCCTCAAACTCAGTAGTAATCAGAGAGATGCAAATAAAAAGAGGGAGACTGCTAAAAATTATAAAGTGGAATAATGCCAAGTGTTTGTGGCGATCAGGGCCTTCAGAACCCTTGTGCTTGGCTAGGGGAACACAGGATGGTGCAGCCACTCTGGAGAGCGGTCTGGCAATACTGGATTATATTAACTATAGGCACATGCTACAACTTGGTGAACCTGCTCCTGGGTCTAAATCACAAAGAGAGTCTCACACAAGTCCATGAGGGGACATGTATGAGAGTTTCATTCAGCACTGGTTGTGGTGTCTGGGAGTAAGAATCAGTCTGGGTGTCCAACCCTAGGAAAGGACATGCAAAATGTGGTGGATACGAAGACCAGATAGTCACAAAGCAACAGGGATGAGTGGTGAGTGATGAAACTAAGACACTGTGGTAAGCAATCAACCTAGGATACAGAATAAAGGCTAGAACATGATACCATATGTGGAAATTAAAAATACACGCACACAAAACAGTATATAGGTGACCCTGAACAACACAAGATTGAACTGTGTGGGTCCACTTATACTCAGATTTTCCTCTACCTCTGCCACCCTGAAACAGCAAGACCAACCCCTTTGCTTCCTCCTCTTCCTCCTCAGCCTACTCAATGTGAAAATAACAGGAGACAGACACTTATGACAATCCACTTCCATTTAAGGAAGAATGCATTTTCTCTTCCTTATGATTTTCTTCACAGGTTTCTTTTCTCTAGCTTGCTTTATTGTAAGATGACAGTATATGATACATATAACATAGAAAATAAGTGTTGATCGACTATCTATGTTATCAGTAAAGCTTCCAGTCAACAGTAGGCTATTACTAGTTAAGTTTTCGGGAGAGTCAAAAGTTATATGTGGATTTTTGACTGTGTAGTGGGCCGGTGCTCCTAACCCCGTTGTTTTTTAAGGATCAACTGTACATACACAAAAGCAGATATATGAAACTTATTAGAATAGTCATCTATGGCCAGGCACAGTGGCTCACACCTGTAATCCTAGCACTTTGGGAGGCCAAGGTAGGAGGATCACTTGAGCTCAGGAGTTCAAGACCAACCTGAGCAAAAGCAAGACCCCATCTCTACTAAAAATAGAAAAATTAGCCAGGTGTGGTGGCACATGCCTGTAATCGCAGATACTGGGGAGGCTGAGGCAGGAGGATCGCTTGAGCCCAGAAGTTAGAGGTTGCAGTGAGCTATGATGATGCCTCTGCCCTCTAGCCCAGGCAACAGATTGAGATCTTATCTCAAAACAAACAAACAAACAAACAAAAAAGAATTGTTGTGTATGGGTAGAAGAGCATGAGAGTGGGGCACAGGCATAAAATGGAATGAATGAATAAATGAACCAATAAATGCATGAACAAGTAAAACAAAAGAGGGGCTTTCATGGACCTATGACTATAAAATGCTAAGAATGAGAATATAATTAATTCAATTTCTCACTCGCGAAGTCTAAAAACATCAGAAAGGGAAGAAACAGGTCTACAACTAGATACAACCTGTAGAGTTAGATAGAAAAGATGATTTGACAATCTAAGCCCACACTCAGGTTCAATGAAATCGAAATGCCTTTCAAACTAAGGCATTTAATTATACCATCTGCTGCAGACAGAACTCAGACAACTTGAGCAGTTAAGTCAGCTTGGTGCTTTAAATCCTCATCCTCAGCACAGAACAAAAATCAGCTACGTGTGAAGCAGGGGATAGAATGAAGAAGAGACTGCTTCCTACCTTCTTTTAGCTGTTCTTTCAACAAACATTAATAGGCTCCAACGATAAGCACATTACCCTGCCAGGGAAGCACAGGGGATATAACTAAGTATGACTTGCTGTTCGGTCCTAAAGGTGTTCTCAATCCTGTGGGAGATTAAACTCAGACAGACACAAAGTGAAGCAACAAAAACTAATTCAACCATGGAAGAGAAGTGATGAAAGACCACAGGAGCAGAGCGGTTGGCAGAGTGTGGGGGTGGAGACTAACGCGCTGGAGCGGTCGGCTGGTTCTGCGCAGACATACCTGCACCTTTCCGTGCTGGGTGAGGAGGCACCTATCACCTAGAAGCAATAAAGACCAATTAAGAGAAAAAGTAATTTTAAATGGTTGAGTGGTTCTTCCACGCTCTGCCACGGACACATCCTCAAGGCTGCTTAGCGTGCACCATACTGCAGCTTCTCCCACAGTCAGGAAACGGCTCTTTGCCCATGGTTTTGTCTTAATACTCACAAATGCTGCTCTCTCCTCAAACAGGGTAAAAAACATTTTATAATCTGGCTGGGAGAACTCATTTCCAGGTACAGTGTCCATCTTTCTATGAGGAACATAGGAAGGAAATTTTGCAGAAAAGAGTTAACATAGCAGGCATGAGAGTACCATTCTTAAAAAAACCCTTAAAAGGCAAAGTTGACCCTTGGCTGGCATCTGGGATCCTAGAATTCAGGAGAGTTCCCACCATCCTAGCTGTAAAGAGGGGCTCACTGTGCCCAGACTATTTGTACAGACACCGTGGTTTATTCTGAACACCTGCTTTCCTTCTGGCAGTCTGGAATGTGGTCTGTGCCAGACAGAGAGCCTATGTGACCAGCCCCCATAAAACACCCTGGGTGCTGGGTCTCTAGTGAGTTTCCCTGGTAGAAAGCATTTCACATGTGTTGCCTCAACTCCTTACTTGGGGGAGTTAAACATATCTTGTGTGACTGCATGGGGAAGTAACTCTTGGAAGCTTGTGCCTGGTGTCCTCTGGACTTGGCCCCATGCACCTTTTCCCTTGGCCAATTTTTCTTTGTTATCCTCTCACTGTAATAAATTATAGCCATGAGTACAACTAAACTCAGAGTCCCATGAGTCTGCTTAGAGAATCACCAAATCTGAGGGTGGTCTTGGGGAACTCCAACATGGGAATAAATTCAACATAAAAGATAGTATTGGAGGCTGGGCACGGTGGCTCATGCCTGTAATCCTAGCACTCTGGGAGGCCAAGGCGGGAGGATCGCTCAAGGTCAGGAGTTCGAAACCAGCCTGATCAAGAGCGAGACCCTGTCTCTACTAAAAATAGAAAGAAACTAATTGGCCAACTAAAAATATATAGAAAAAATTAGCCGGGCTTGGTGGTGCATGCCTGTAGTCCCAGCTACTCGGGAGGCTGAGGCAGAAGGATCACTTGAGCCCAGGAGTTTGAGGTTGCTGTGAGCTAGGCTGACGCCACGGCACTCTAGCCTGGGCAACACAGTGAGACTCTGTCTCAAAAAAAAAAAAAGATAGTATTGGAGATTGGGCCAAGATGATGAACTAAACACATAGTTCTGTCTTCTAAGTGGCTTATAATTGTATAGAATGGCATAAATATTATTTTTTAAATACTAAATCAATAAGAAACCTAGAAAACAAGACCTAAAAATGTCTAAGAAATTTATGGAAGGTAAAAAGTCCTTAGAGCCAGATTATCCAAGCAAACCATAGCCCAGTACAATCTTGGGAGGAGGCTGTGATATGCCGGAAAGTGGTAACAGGTTCCTGGCTGCAAATCAACAGATAGAAAGAAGGGCAGGGATCGGATCTGACAAGGTGATTAACTTAGGAACTGCAGTCAGAATGGCTAGGACTGTTGGACTTGTCCCCACATAGCCTGAGCAGCCCACAACAAATACCCCCACATCCCAAGCAGCAGCACATCACAGCCCTTCAACAATCACAATGGGTGGTCTATGATAGGACAGGCAAGAAAACAGGGATTCTCAAACTCAACGATGAACACACAAAGTAAGAATCACCAAGTTTTTATTCAACATCACAAAACGGGGACACCAAATCAACAGGAGAACATACACTCAAGGAAAGAGGTTACTTGAGTACATAGAAGAAATTATTAGACATCCTTGGAAAGGTTTAAGGGGACTTATATCTATTAAAAGCAAGCTGCTCACTGGTAAGCGAAGATCTCTATGACATACTGTGAAATAAAAAGCAAGGTGAAGGGCAGAAATAGGATAATGCTACTATTTGTGCAAATAAGGAGGAATGAAAAACGTGATCCAATTTATGTTTGCATGAAGAAACTCTGGATGGATACATAAGCAACTAATGACAATGGTTATCGACTTTTCGGGGAGAGAGAACTGGGTGGATGGGGATGGTGAAGAGACTTACACCTTTTTTTTTTTTTTTTTTGAGGCAGAGTCTCACTCTGTTGCCCGGGCTAGAGTGCCGTGGCGTTAGCCTAGCTCACAGCAACCTCAAACTCCTGGGCTCAGGCGATTCTTCTGCCTCAGCCTCCCAAGTAGCTGGGACTACAGGCATGTGCCACCATGCCCGGCTAATTTTTTCTATATATATTTAGTTGGCCAATTAATTTCTTTCTATTATTAGTAGAGACGGGGGGGTCTCACTCTTGCTCAGGATGGTTTTGAACTCCTGACCTTGAGCAATCCGCCCGCCTCGGCCTCCCAGAGTGCTAGGATTACAGGCGTGAGCCACCGCGCCCGGCCTCTCTTAACCTCTTAACTGCAACCCAGTGAGATTGATTATACACACTTTTTTTTTTTTTTTTTTGAGACAGAGTCTCACTCTGTTGCCTGGGCTAAAGTGCCGGGTGTCAGCCTAGCTCACAACAACCTCAAACTCCTGGACTCAAGCAGTCCTCCTGCCTCAGCCTTCCAAGTAGCTGGGACGACAGGCATATGCCACCATGCCCTGCTAATTTTTTTTATTTGTAGTTGTCCGGCTAATTTCTTTCTGTTTTTAGTAGAGAGGGGGTCTCATTCTTGCTCAGGCTGGGCTCGAACTCCTGACCTCAAGCCATCTTCCTGCCT
>CAUYRT010035328.1:0-20701 GCA_963574885.1 Lepilemur ruficaudatus | reverse complement strand
TGGGCTCTGAAACTCTTTCCTCAGCATGTACCATCCTGTTCTTAAGACTTTCCATTGAGTTTTGGAGCTCTCTGAATGTTTCCTTCATTTCCAGGATTTCTGTTTGATTCTTCTTTATCAATTCAATTTCTTTGGACAATTCTTAATTCATTTCCTAAATCATTCTTGTGGTTTCTCTGTGTTGGGAATCAATTTTCTCTTCAATGCCATTGAGTTTTCTAACAATCCATATTTGGAAATCTTCCTCTGTCATATTCATTGTATCAAGTTGGTTGCTATCAGTTGGCAATGATAGAGAGTTTATTTTTGGAGGCGATTTTTCTGTCTGACTCTTCATGTTTCCTGTGATCTTTCGCTGGTTCTTTCTCATCTGGGTTCTTTGTCAAGGATCGGAGTTGCTGGGACTGGATTATGAACCACAATCTGAAAGGCTGCTTATGTCTTCTTTCAGCCTCCAGCCCCATTGCAAGGTTTTAAGAAAAAGAGTGAGTCCGGAAAACAGATTGAGTATCCTTTTTCCGAAATGCTTAGAATCAAATGTATTTCAGATTTTAGAATACATGTGTATGTATTGTACTTATTGGTTGAGCATCTGTAATCTGAAGATCTGAAATCTAAATGTTCCAATGAGCATTTCCTATGAGCATCATGTTGGCACTTGGAAAGTTTTGGATTTTGGAGGATTTCAAATTTCAGATTTCCAGATTCGGGATGCTCAACCTGTACCACATCTGATTTGGAGGTAGACTCATCAAGACTTGCTGGGCTGGACTGAAGTTAGAGGCAGCGTGAAGGAGAGGGAGCTTTTTAGCAACGATCCTACCAGTTTCTGCCATATATGACTGGTCCCACTCACTGAGATGGGTCCCACTGTCCGAGGCAGGAGGTGTTTGGGCAAGTTTAGTTTTGGACTTGAGCATCAGGTGCTGGCGGAACATCTAGGAAACCGCTGGATGTGCATCAGGGGAGCAGTCTGTGCTGGAAATAAAATGCAGAGTCATTGAGGTTTCCCCTTGGCAAAGGCTTCTGTCGATGAGTAGCTCTTCTCTATGACTCCGTTGTTAGGAAACTAAGTCAATGACTAACCTGCTCCAGCCATAAAAAGCTGCTCTGTCTCTCATCATGCTAATGTGACTTATGCTTCGTTTGAATGTTGATAGGTGAAACTGTGTGACAAAGGCTCCCACTGGATTTTCAAAGTGATACTCCATGGACATTAGTCTCTTAAAAAAAACAAGAGCTAAGCAATTGTCAGATTTTTAAATGGAAAATACAAACTACCTCTGAAGTAGATCTTCCAGTTTACACTCCATAAAGAAATTTTACATTTTCCCTTTGTCCTTTATGGAGAGCTTAAGATTTTTGTAAGGCTATTTCCAAACACTACATAAATACTAAATTGATTTACAAATATTGTTTATGAGAAATAAAATATTGGTCTTGTTATTTGAAATGTATTTATGGCATGTGTGTGTGTTCTGACTTGAGCCTAGCTAATTTCCCAGTAAGGTAGGGTGCTCTGGAGGTTGATGAGTTTTTCTTCTGATTCTATTTCTAACAATTAAGCACATTGTTTAAGTAACAGGTTGTTCTTTGATTGTAGAGTGTTCATGACCACTAATAAATGTCCCCATATTTAATTATACAAGCTGTACCTCCAGGGGGGCAGGGAGCTAAGGGCTGTCAGCCCTTTTATATGATAATACCTGAGATCAAGGCATACTAGATATTACTCAATCAAACTAATATTTAGCTTTGGAAATTAAAGCATAAATTCATGAATTTAATTAGTGTTCACCTCTCCACATTGATATTTAACCATAATATATGTATATACACAGTGTTCCAAGAGTTCTCCATTTTGTTTTTATATTTTTGACTACATATTTTTTATTTGCTACAATATTTGTTAGCTTCATGAATACTATTATTTTTCAGCAGAAATTATCCACAAGATGTTGAACTCCCAGTGTGTCTTCCCCCAAGCTTGTCTGCTTGTTAAGGTGACCCTTAACATTCAAGGTTAAGGTGAACCTTATCATTTAAGGCACTCACCAAATACGTAGGTGCGCAATATACCTTATACTTTTCAGGGAATTTCCCTGTCCTTTGTGGTATGTAATCCTCCTGAGAGTGACCTTATGGGGTAGGGAGGCCAGGCCTTAGCACCATTTTACAGGTACTCAGAGAGGCTAGGTGACTTGCCAAAGGTCACAGAGCTAGTGCAGAGCTGGGACTGGATACCAAGAATTCTAATTTCAAGAGTGATGTTGATTTCCATTAGTTTTGCAATTTCCCCTAGTTAAGCCACTGAATTAATAATTTTTAAAGAATGGATTAAAGCAAGTATGTTTTGTTGGCTTGCTATCCTCTAATTTTAGGTCTCCCAGTTGGGAGAATGAACTTGTAGATCAGTTGTTTTCTAGTAGAAAACAATAATTATATTCTTTAGTATAGACAGTAAGTTGTGAAAGCTTCACTTTCCTCATTGGGCTTGGTCAAGACCACGTTGAAACATTCTTGGGTACTTTGCTTACAGGACTTAGAGCTGTTGACTGTTTGCCTTCTTTAGTATCAACCTCCTTTGCTAATCATCTTAAGAAACATAGGTGCAAGCTGTGCTGTGAGGCATGGACCACACAGCACTTTGAAATGAGAAAACTTTAAAGTAACAAGCAGAAATTTGACTGGGAAATTAAAAAGTCTGTCTGCACAAAATGTACTTTGAGATGAAATTCACAAACAAAGTCAATCAACATGAAGAATCTGGAAACTCTCAGTGAGAGTTGTTTCATTTTTCTACACATACTACAAGAAACAAGTTGGAACTTTTGTGTAAAGTTCCAACATATGTGATCTCAGAAGGTATTTGAAGTGTATTGAACAGGGGAGGGTATTGTAGCTGTCAGCCAGGGCATTTGCAGAGCCTCACTTTAATGTGCACATGTCTTAGTCTTCAACATTGATAAAAGGAATGGTGTAGGAGTGCGGGCTGGGGAGAAGGGGTCTGGCATTGGATAGCCAAGAGAGTGACAATTATGGAGATCATTTTAAGTGATGAGGTCCATAGCCTTTCCTTCAGGAAATGGAAGGTTTCTTTGGCCCCTCTTTCTAATTTGAGAACAGTATGGCTGATAAATTGAGAACTTTTTTAAAAAGTGGTATATATTTTTTTGATCTTTCATGTGATTTTGGCAGTTAGTTCATGTATCAGTCTTAAATTATTTTTGTTGCATATGGATTTTCATGTGTGGACACTATAGGGGTGAGGAGAAACTTGCCTTTCCCCCTGAAAGTTCACTGAAAGATCAACTCACAATTAAGGCAGATCAATAAGAGAGAGAGGTTTATTTAACATGCACATGGGGAGAAACACAGTGATTACTCAATATCCTAATGGGATCCAGATATTTTTATACACACCTTTTAGAGGGGAGGAGGAGATGAGCAGTACAGGTAATTCTGTTTAGGGGCAATAAATGGTTGCTAGGGAGGATGAATAGTTACTTGGGAGAATGAATGAATGAGGGGAAACAGATTGACTTGTAAATGATTGTCTTAGCAAATTAAATTAACCTGAGAGATAGGTATTATATTTAAAATGATTTGGGCCTGGTCTGGTTGCTTTCTTGATTGTTTTTTTTCCTGCAATATACTGAGATAATGGGGGGAGGGAGGGGGGAGGAAGGGAAGTCAATTATTCTTTCGATTGGTCAGTCTGGTTTATGGTTTACGCAGATAGAGCGAAAGCCCCTTACTGTGCTTTTTGATCTTGAAAGGCCTGTTAATCTCTAAGAGCTTTCAATTCAAAATACCAAGAAGTCATATTTTGGGGTGAAATTTCCTGAGCTCCTTCAACACAGCCCCTTTAAAAAATTATTCAGCGGATTCTAGGTGAAAATTCCTTGCTTTTCTGGATGAGGCAGCCTAGGTTATACAGAACAGTACTGGAGTAGGATTTTAGCAGAACTAGGGTTTAGGCTGAGGATTACTTTAAGATAAGGGGTTTAAAATAAGTTAGGAGAAACCACTTAATTTCTAAAGGGCTTATTCCCCGACTCAGACTTTCCCTGATTAAAAAATTGTATTTACGGAATTTTTACAGCCACGTAAAATAGACTGGAAAGAAATACTCCAAAATAGTAATATTTATCTTGAAGTGGTAGAATTATGCTTGCATTGTCTATTTTGTAAATTTAATACTCTTAAAAATAAGAAGCCTAAAATAAATTTCCTTTTTAAAAATGAAATCGCAAAAGAAATGAGAAGCCTGTCTCTTTCCCATCATTCTAATAGGAAATGATTGTAGAGTTCTACAAAACTATAAAACTGTCGAAGGGACTACATAGTGATGAAAGGCTTTTGATCTCTTTTGGAGGTATTGTAGGGAACAGCTTTGCAGGTGCTCTCACAGCCGCTTTCCTATATGGAGATTGGGCTCTGGGACTTTTGTCTTGAGTGGTAAACACCCAGCATGTAGCCAGAAGCACTAGCTGTGGGTTCTCCCTTATGGAGGACCTTTTGGGTCTGAGGCTGACAATTTTCCTGCTTCTTATGCGGTAAACTGTCAGTCCTGTGGGCTTCCAGCTGCCTTAGCTTTACCAAAAGGAGGTGGTTCATTCATTCTTTTACTATGGATTGCCAGCTGAATAAAGCGGCCCACCACAGCCTTAGGGACAAAAGCTCTCCATTAGGATTACACTGCCAGGTTTGAGAATGGCCCTCTCAATGCTGTAAAGGCTCAGATAGGGGCTCTACTAAGCTGACACCTTTATGCAAATCTTTCTTCTTTGTTCAAAGGGCCCTTCAAGACAGAGGCCAGCTAAGCCTTTCTGGGCATATAGGCTTTGTACAAGGCTGGGAGATCACCCAGGTTAGGTGTTTCTAGGAAGAAAAGCAGATTGAAATGGTTTTGTAAATGCCACTGCTAATAAACTGAACACAGGAAATGCTTCTTATGTTTAAGATGTTACTTGGGAGAACTATGAAACACTGAGGAAGGAAATAGCAGAGGACATAAACAGGTGGAAGACCATACCATGCTCGTGGGTCGGCAGAATCAACATTGTTAAAATGTCTATACTACCCAAAGTGATCTACAGATTCAGTGCAATCCCTATTAAAATACCATCATTTTTCACAAATTTAGAAAAGATAATTTTACGCTTCATATGGAACCAGAGAAGACCCTGTATAGCAAAAGCAATCCTAGGCAATAAAAACAAAATGGGAGGCATCAATTTATCAGACTTCAAACTATACTATAAGGCTACAGTAATTAAAACAGCTCAGGACTGGCACAAGAACAGGGACATTGACCAGTGCAACAAAACAGAGAACCCAGATATAAAACCATCCTCATATAGCCATCTAATCTTTGACAAAGCAGACAAAAACACACACTGGGGAAAAGAATCCTTATTCAATAAATGGTGCTGGGAAAACTGGATAGCCACATGTAGAAGACTGAATCAGGATCCACACCTTTCACCTCTCACAAAAATCAATTCACGCTAGGTAACAGACTTAAATCTAAGGTGTGAAAGTAACAGAATTCTAGAGGAAAACATTGGAAATACTCTACTAGACAATGGCCTAGGCAAAGAATTTATGAAGAAGACCCCAAAGGCAATCACAGCAACAACAAAAATAAATAAATGGGACCTGATCAAATTAAAAAACTTCTGCACAGCCAAAGAAACTGTCACGAGAGCAAACAGAAAACCTACAGAATGGGAGAAAATTTTCGAAAGCTACACATCCAATAAAGGGCTGATAACTAGAATCTGGTATAGACCTCAGGAAAATCAGCAAGTCAAACAACCCTATCAAAAAGTGGGCCAAGGACATGAACAGAAACTTTTCAAAAGAAGACAGAATAATGGCCAACAAACATATGAAAAAATGCTCAACATCTCTAATCATCAGGGAAATGCAAATTGAAACCACATTGAGATATCATTTATCTTCAGTGAGAATGGCCTTTATTAATTAGTCCCAAAACAATAAATGTTGGCGTGGATGCGGAGAGACAGGAACACTCCTACACTGCTGGTGAGACTGCAAACTAGTGTAACCTCTGTGGAAAGCAATATGGAGAAACCTTAAAAAGATACAAGTAGATCTACCGTTTGATCCAGCAATCCCATTACTGGGCATCTACCCAAAAGAACAAAAGACACTCTAAAAAAGACACCTGCACTCGAATGTTTATAGCAGCACAATTCACAATTGCAAAGATGTGGAAACAACCCAAGTGCCCATCAATACATGAGTGGATTAATAAAATGTGGTATATGTATACCATGGAATACTATTCAGCTATAAGCAACAATGTTGATCTAGCACCTCTTGTATTTTCCTGGATAGAGCTGGAACCCATTCTACTAAGTGAAGTATCCCAAGAATGGAAAAATAAGCACCACATGTACTCACCAGCAAATTGATTTCACTCATTCACACCTAAGTGGACATACAGGAATAACATTTATTGGGCGTTGGGCAGATGGGAGGAGGGAGGAGGGGATGGGTATATATATACAGAATGAGTGCGATGTGCACCATCTGGGGCATGGACACGCTTGAAGCTCTGACTCCGGGTGGGAAGTGGGGGAAGGCAACACACGTAACCTAAACATTTGTACCCCCATAATATGCTGAAATAAAAAAATAAAAATATTGGGAAAATAAAAAAGAAAGCTGTTACTTGGGAAAAATAAATCATTCCTCGAATGGAACAGATTGTGGTGGCATAGAGTTCTGGAGTGCTGAAATTTTTATTCCTTGGCATTATGCAAAATAATATTGCATCTTTATTTGTTTCCAATTTTTTCCCATCTTGCTTCATGATCCCGAGCTTCTTTTTGTCTAGAATGGAGAAGCTGCTCCTCTTTGTGCTCATCTCCTCAGTTGTTTTGGCTCTTTTCTCTCTCCTAGCTGCTGTTTACTCGCTCTATCCTTTTAATTAAATGCTTCCAAGTCTTATCTTCTCCTCCTCAAGTCACTCCCCTGGGGCACTGCAGTGATTAGCTTACTTTCACACACTCTGTGAACATGTCTTGGACAATCATGGACTCTGCATGCTGGAAGAGATGTCCATCTCATCTGTCCAACTCATGTCTACATGGTCAAATTGATAATTCTTGTCAAATAGAGGGTGGGTTGTCTTGCATGTTTCATTGATACTTAATATGCAAGAGAACTTGAAGCTGGTGAATTTTCTCTCAAGACTTTTTCTTGACCTAGTTTCCCTTTAGTAAAGAGCACCCTGGTCTTCTGACCTTCAGCTACTTCAGCCCCCACTCTTCCAGGCCCATAACAGTAGCATTACATCTGAATCTTAGTATTTGTCCCTTCTCCTGTTTGTCTGCTTCATAGCATGTGTGGGATCCATCCTCCTTTGCAACCTTCTCTTCCTTCTACAACAACTGCATTCTAACCTCAAGCCTCTTCTCAGCCTGTCTGCTTGTGTGCCCTGCATCATCTCTTTAAAATTAGTTTGATCTCGTTAGTCCATTCTGAGCAATTTGCAGTAGTTCCCAGCTACCTCACATATTAAATAAAAATGTTAACACCTTTGGTTAGAGAACCCAGCCTGATCTGACTGCCTTGATTTTCTCATTTGATTCTTCTTAACACCTTTTAACATTCCAGCTGCTTGATTTTTAGAGAATTCTTTTGACAGTTATATAGCTTTCCTTGAAATAATAATAGTATTTTTATTTCTCTTTAGGTCTTTTTGCTTTAGGGCTAACAACAAAACAACAGTAATAATAACAATGAAAACAACTGGCACAATGCCTTGCTCATGCTAGATAACTGTTTGGGGACATGAATGATGAGTAAATAAATGAAAGTACTTGGAACCACTGTAGACACCTTGATTTTCCCAGAAACTAGAAATGCAGGATTCAACATCCTGGAAACAGGATTCATGCTTCTTTGATAACTTCCTGTGGAGTCATGTAGAGTGAATCTTAATCAATATAGACTGAGAATGGCCTAAAGTACTCCAATATAATCTGTGATATGTTCAGGTTCTTTACCAAAATTAAGTTTTTCTCTCAGTTTATGTATACAACGCTTCCTGTTTGAAAAGTTCTATTATGCAGTGTCCCAGTATTATTTTCTTTAGCTTGTTTTCACTGATTGGCTCTCAATATTTTAAACTGAAAATGGACTGAAGTCTACGGCCATACCACCCTGAATGCGCCCGATCTCGTCTGAAAATGGACTGAAGACATAAAAGTTACCTATCAAATTCTTAATTAAATGATTCATTAAGGTCTCTTTAAATGGTTCACTTAAAATATACCTTTATTTGAGCAGAGATAGCTATCTCCATATTAAGTTATCTTTCCTACATTTTTTCCTATATCTTAGGTCACTTTTTCATGTATCTCAGGGTCTCTGGAGAAAGCTTTTCATTTTTTACAAATTTCAACCAGCTGAATGTTATTCCTCACAGTTTTATAGGCTATGTTCAGATAGCCATGTGTTGCCAAGAGAAACTTACCTTGTTCCTTGCACTGATAAGGAGAGACTGATAACACATAACTTTGATACAGTGCCAAGTGAGGCAGAGGCCATGAGGGATACAGGCAATGTGCTATGGAGATGGAGGAGAAGAGTATCAGAAAATGCTTCTTGGAGAAGATGCTTTTGGGGATGTTACTTGAAGGACTTATATGATTTCAATAAGTAAAGATATGGGGAAGGACATTTTAGACAGGGAGACTGTCATGAGCAAAGGCTGGGAAGTAGGAATGAAGAGTGAGTGTCTGGATAATATCGAGTACTTCCTGGAATTCAGAAGACATGTGTGATTGGAAAAGTCAGTTGGGTCATATTGTAGAGGGCCTTAGGTGACAGGCTGAGACAGTTTTATTATGGTGATGCTTAAAAGCTGCAGACAAGAGAACACATGTGACTACAATAAGAGAGCATATTCAATAAATACTTGTTTACTAATTACCTACTGAACCTCTTATATTTCCCTTTTACTAACATGATCTTATCTATAATGAGGTAAGGTAGAAATCAGTTTAGTAAACTAAACTAAACCCAAACCTGTCTAACCAGGTGGGGTGGGTTTCAAAGTCCACATAACATAATAACCACTCTTGCTTTCTTCATAATGGCTTTAAGTGATGAACCTTGTCAGAGGATCTTTCTTAAGGTCAGAACTATGCCAAACAGGTAGTCCCAAATGCTTGTCACCAGTAAGCATTGAGCCTAAGTGCAAACTGTGGGCACCTGTCCAGGTTCTTACAGATGCTCCTCTGCTAATGGGGATGGAGTGGTCTCAGTTTACTTCGGTGGATGATTCTTCAGCTTCTGCCCTGTGTCAGGTGCTGCAGATAGGGAGGAGTAAGACCAGATTCTAGCCTTTGCTCATACTTCAGTGGGGGAGACAGACAAGGGCCCAAATATTGATCAGGCATCCTAGAAAATGGCAAATGCCCTGATACAATAGTAGGAAATGAACTTTAAATGGCTCAAGGAGGAAGAATCTGAGGAGATCATATATGAGAGTGCATTCTACATGACTCTGGAAAAACTTGAGAAAAATGATATCTTTGGGGATTCAAGCCCATACATCTAGTTCCCACATAACTTCAGGCTAAATATATGCTGTTGGGTATATTTGCCACACATCAGAAACAAATTTCTATTTGGGGATCATGCTATTTGGCTTCAGCATTTAGTACCATCCAGAGGCAAGGATTGCATGTCCCTCAGAGAAAGCAAGAATACTATCTGCACAAAGTGAAGCAAGTCCATAGCACCTGTTAGAAGAAATTTATGAACATCAACACTCACTTCTGTATCTATGAACCAAGTTAAGGAGTAGAAGTAAGATTTTTAAAAACTTGCAGACAAAAGACAGTTCTCATAGAGGCAGATCTTAACACCATCTCTAGGGCTTGTATCACAGACAACTGGATAAAATAGCATCAGAAAGCTCAGACCCTTTGGTCAAGTATGCCACCATGGTGATTGCAGGGGGCTGGCATTGGGAGGAGACTAAGGAAATTTAACTTCAGGCAGAAGCTAGAAGCAGCGTAACATTTTTTTTTTTCCAGTGAGGAACATTCTCAATTTCTCCACCCCATAGTATTGCTGTGAGAATCATAACACTGTCTGGAAAAATCATTTCTAATCTAGAAAATCTTGCTGGTTGAAAAAGATTCTCTTATCTTTATTTTAAATGTGCAGTCACATGGTTATTATCTTCCTTCGTGTTGCTAGAAAGGCTATTTTTGATCTAAAAACATCTCCTTTTTCTAAGTTGATTGAGATAGACTGTCTAGTGCCCATACACAACACTCGTCAGTTTCTTAATATCTTATTCTAAAGTAAGAAAATGATTTTTGTCTTTTAGACTTTACTTTTGTATTTACCTTTTATATTTTACTATGCACTTGTAATCTAATGGAAGTAAGATTCCTCTCTGTCTTGAAATTGATCATCAGGTTGTAAATGATTAAGGAAAATCTAAATAATGGGCTGCATTTTAAAGTAAGGACAATAATACCTGAATTAGTCAATAATTCATACAATCAAGACATGCTCAGTCAGGTTTAAAGCACAGGTCAATATGTAACATCATTCAAGTTAACTTACAATTAACTCTTACGCCAGTAAAATGAATACATGTGAAATTGTATAGCATGACTAATAAAAATATGTTTACAGATGTTCTTGATTTTCATCAGTTACAACTATAGATTTAAAATGCAAATCATATTTATATCTTGAGATTCTACTTGGTCAGTCTAAATATAGCACTCTCCCAATTCCCTGAAAGTATTGTAAAATCAAGTGAAGGAAAGAAAAGATGTCTTTGTTTTGATGAATTGGTGATTTTAGAGCAATAAAAGTTGTGTGTTTGTGTGTGTGTGTATGTGGTGTGGGTGTATGCATGTATGTGTAATCAGTTGTAGAACAGATACAACAGAAATGAATATGAATGTTAATTTTCTGCATCTAGTATAATTTTGTGTTTATATAGATATTTATATGATCATGTTTTCTCAAATGAAAAATAAACCTATATATTTCCTTTGAACTGTGACATATATAAAATAAATAATGTAACATATATTTATTGCAGCACACGTAATTTGGTTTTTAGTTCCTTTGAGAACTTGGATACTTCTGTAATGAAAAAGTGAACAAATATGGAAAATAGGTTTATGAATCTTAAAATGTAATAATCATAACTCATTCTCACCCAGTTCTTTCAAAGGGGGCATTTTCCCAGGTGTGCAGCTAGTCAATTCCCTAAATATATTTTTAGAAGTTGCATGAAACTTACACGTCTCTTATGCCAAGTTTCTCATTTTATAAAAATCTCTCAATAGAAACACAACTTGTCCTTGTGCAGCCTTGAAATTCCATACTGGGAGTATTTCTTTAATATAAGAATTCTACTGTAGTGGTACACATAGTGAGCAGATTTTACCTTGTGTCTGTATTCAAACTTATTTAAATGTCAAAGATTAAGGGCATATTAATTTATCGTTCACAATGTTCGCATGAAAAAGGCTTACCTTATGTAGATAATTATGAGAGAGACACAACAGCAGAGGGACCTCTGCTATTACCACATTCATCTTTCCCTGGACCCTTCGTAAACTTTGGGGGATCCCGACTGATATTTTTGTCACGGGGCCCATTAAATATTTATTGTTAGGCTTTTAAAGTTTCTCTTCTGTTATTCATAAGCCAAAATGCATCTTGTCATGTAGGTGCTGATGATAGGAAATAAAGCAAGATGAGACACACTGAAGTCACCTTGGAAGCTCCCAGTGCTCCTAAATCTATTAAAAGTGCTAAGATGTCTTTTATAAAGAAATATGCTTCACCATATTTAACCAGAATTTTCCAAATGTACTCAACCAAGGAACACTTAATTTTTATTTTTTCTTATTACCTATTAACATCTTTTGGTATTAGTGTTCTGCAGGGCCAATGGACCTTTAGGAAAGTTCCAGGTTACTTATACTAGACCATTTTATATATATGAGCCCAGGTGTTCTTAAATGTCCCAGGAATAATATTTACCAGTCTTTTCTGAGCAAGAATGTCAGCAGTTAATTGCAACGTCAAACTTCTCAGGACAACTGGCCATGGATGTTTTCATGCCAAATTCCCTGATGTGTTGATTTAGTCTCCATCAGATTTGAAAGTAGCAAAACTTCTGGTACCTATAGATATATAGGTATCTATACCAATAGATACCAAACCTATTGATATCTCCAACAGGTTTAAGACTGGCCTTCTAGGCTTGAGCACTTTCTCTGCTGTAGAGACAACCAAAACAAGCCCAACTACCCAAATCAAAAATGACTTTGTTGACACAGTCACTTCTGCTCTTAGATGCTGTTGCACAGGGATGACATTTGCTAGAGATTTCTCCCCTCTCCCTCTCCTCTGAGTGGCTTTGAGATGATGGATTTTGATAACTGTGTCCATCTTCTTGGAGAGAGATAGTGTGGAGACCAGTGATGAGCAAAGACGCTGTTCCTTTTCCAAGGAAGCTGGGAGGGTGTGTTGTTTCAGTGAAGAGTTAAAGAAAAGAGTTTTAGAATATGTTATTGGCGGTTTTATTTCTTCTTGCAGAATCATCTGTTGAGGCATTTGGATCCCAGACCAAATCCAATTCCATGTTTCCGAGAAACCATTCTTTACAACACTTTAGAAAAATAAGTTTAGCTGTGATTTGATAAATTAACTTTTAAGGAAACAGTAAAATGGAATTTTCACATTCTGTAGAACTTTGGAATTCTTTGCATCAAGTGTCAGTGAGTTTTCTTTTCAATTAATATGATTAAAATTCTGTTTAATACATAATATTTAAAAGTCAGCATCTGTTTATATTGCACATGAAGTAGATGCAGCATGGACAATTTCATAAAAAGTTTGGTCTTACAAGTCAGTAAAGGCTTCAAGTTTAGCATAAGCCTCTTATTAACTTAGCTGTGGTGTGTTTGGTCATTTTTGTAAAATGTTTGGAATAGGCGAGTGACTAGAATAACCTTAGTTTCTATAAATTCTGATAAACTTCTGGGGAAAAATACAAATATAAACATCAGTATGTGGGCGTGCATATATGAAGTTTTATATACATATAAACATACATATATATATAAAGTTTTACTCTACATGAGTAATAATGGATGTTTTAAAAGTGTTACGCAGATCTGTAGAATCCAAGTCAAAAGGTAAGTTGTTATTCAGCTTATGTAAGTATTCAGCTTGTTTAGGGAACAAAGGAATAACTCTGTAGGAAGCCTAAAAACTGTCGACATTTTAGGGAATGAAGCATACTGAAATGAACATAAGTGTAACAGGGATAATCTTGACTCAACTCTAATTTTTTTAAGTAATTGTGGGGGTGAAGGGGAAATTTCCTTTATCCCCTTTCGAAAGTTCACTGAAAGATCAACTCACAATTAAGGCAGATTAATAAGAGGAAGAGGTTTATTTACTGTGCTCAAATCACAATTAAGGCAGATTAATAAGAGGAAGAGGTTCATTTACTTTGCTCATGGGGAGAATCCCAGAGTGATTACCCCATATCCCAGTGGGATCCAGATATTTTTATACCTCCTTTTAGAGGAGCAGGGGAGATGGGGAATATGGGTAATTCTGTTTAGGGGCAAAAAATGATTGCTAGGGAGGATGAATGGTTGGGGGAAACAGATTGGCTTATAAATGATTCTCTTTGCAAATTAAACTAACCTTGAGAGATAAGTATTATATTTAAAATGATTTGGGCCTGGTATGGTTGCATTCTTGATTTTCTTTCCTGCAATATAGTGAGATAACAGGGAAGGGAAGGGAAGTTGATTCTTTTGATGGGTCCATCTGGTTATGTAGATAGAGGAGAAGCCCCTTCCAAAGGCCTATTAATGTTGAAGGGCCTTTAATTAAAAACACTCTTTGTACCAAGGAGTCATATTTTGGGGTGAAATTTCCTGAGCTCCCTCAAAATCAAACTGATGCTGAACTTCCCTTTGCTTCTTGGGGGTGGAGGTAGCCCTAGACAGTTACAGATAGCATGGAGCAACGCTTTAACTATTAGATGCAAGAAACTTGGAATTCATTTATCTTATAAATGCTTCTGTAGGCCATTATCCATACCCTAACCCTTGGAAATGGCTTTATACATGATGAGGGTGGTAAGCTCCACACAGAATTAGCCTTGGAAATTAAATAGCTGGATTTCTCTGGATGCATTTCTTCCCTAAAATTCTAGGACTCCTAGGGACCACATCTCTTTAATTTTGGTATTATAAATTCTCATTTCTCTCTTTTGTCATCTGAGCATATAGGACCATATTCTGTCATTGCAAACTTTGCAAAGAGAAGGGAGAGCTGTTACAGTCAAATAATTTGCACCGAATTCTCTATATCATCTTTTGTACTTATGCACATTTAATTGGATTGAATAAATATTCAGTGCTTTGTGTGTATGGTGAACAGTTTGAGATGCTTTAGGGTTTAGAAAGTTGCATAAGACTTCCCTGACCTGAGGAAGCATACATTATAGTGTAAGAATAAGATAAATGCACATAAAGGGCAAGGTTGGGAATAGGGGTCTTCAAAGGAAAGACTTAGGGGAAATCCAGGAAGACTTCTTAGAAACAGTGGCACAGGTATGTTTCTGGAAGTCTAGTGTAGTTTTTAACCTGATACCAGACTCTATATTCAAAGATTACTAGCTGGTGATCTTGGGCTACTTTTCTGTGTCTCAGTTTTCTCATCTATAAAGTGAAGATGACAATACCACAGCATACCTCATAGAGATATTGTGAGAATCACATACGTTACTTGCTGCAGAGTGCTTTGAGCAGGGCTTCTCCATTAGCCTGGAATAGTAGGAGACCCAGAGGAGGGCTTTAGAAGGAAGGACAAGACCAACTCAGTGCATTATATTGTGTTGGCTGCTAGATAAGGATGGACTAGAGGGGGGCAAGTGTGGAAACCATGGAGGAGGAGATGGTTGCAGGAATTGAGGTGAAAGGGCCTGAGCTTGAGGCCTGGTATTGAGGATTGGCAAGAGCAGTCAGGTGTCAGCCATAGTGCAGAGATGCAATCCATGGGCAGGCTGAGGATACTGGTCAGATGGACCCGAATAAGGGCAGAAAAGGAAGAGATATTATGAAAGTTGACTCGGCAACCTTCATTTGTATGATATACTGGTAATGCTGATGCTTGAAGAGTTTTGTCATCTCACTGGGATTTTCTCTGCTAATATCCTGGTAGATAAGAAGATCCAACTTTCTGCTCCTTTCTGAGGATTGTTATGCAATGAATATAGAAATTTAATTCTGTAGAAGTTCTGTTGTTTCAACCAAGATAGGGGAATGTTCAGTTCTGTTGATAAATAAGGAAGGGAAAGGAGCAAACATCAAATCGCCTTTCTGCTGCTGATCAGCATAATTTCTACATGGCCTTTGGATTCTGGAAGACAGGGTTGTAGGACACTCAATTTGACCATGGAAGAGGAAGCAGATTACTTAGGAACTTTGTGTACAACATAGGCAATGGCTGGGAGACAGGATATAGAAGACTGCATCCACGAGGATGACTAGAAAGCTTTCCTGGGCAAGAGTGGATATGACGCCTGTTACAAATCTTATGTAACTCAGCTGATGTTGTTCAGAGAGCATGGTGGTCATGGACTAGATTCATAAGTTTCACATTTATTCGTATGCTTTCTTCCATATATATGCATTGGGTCTCCAAAATATAGAGCTTTCAGAGTAATCATCTCAGAGTTTAATAACAGAAAAAGAAAGTGGGTAGTGTAGCAACACAGGCAAAGCTCATTTTCCTGAGGTTTGAAAAGTACTACAGAGGAGATGATGAAGCAAATGTGTACAGACTGTTTTATTTGAATCCCAGTGCCGGCAGGTACTAGCTGTGTAACTTTAGACAAGCTACTTAAACTCTGAGTCTCAGTACTCTCATGTAGGAACTGGGAGTAACAGCATGTATCAAACAGGGCTGTTGTGAGGATTAAATGATAATTTGTGACATACACAGGCCCTAGCATGTACGTAGTAAGCTCCAAAAATGGTGGTTATTAAGGCTCTACCTCTACTACCACTGCCTTGCTGTAAGCCTTTACCCTTTCCCAATTGAACTCCTTGGGTCATTTAACTCAGTGCTTCTCAAAGATTAATGTGCATAGATGTGGCCTAGAGAACTTGTTACCATGATGATTCTGATTCTGCAGACTGGCGCAGTCCTAGAATTTGCTCCCAGGTAAGGCCAATGCTTCCGGACTAGGGACCACACTTTAAATATTATAGCAGGAGTCTAATTCGAATCCCTTTCTTCAGCCTCAACTTCTTTCTAGCAATTTACTCCACTCCCACCATGATCCTTGTAAAACACCAATTGTAACTTTATAAAATATCAGTCGAAGCCATAGCATTCCCTAGTGTCCTGGGGGAACATTAGGGCAGATTGAAGTTCACACTACTCAGCTGAATATCGAAAGTTCTTTACTTCTGGCCCCAAGCTACCTTCCTAGATGTTCTAGATTTCAGTCACACTGTTGGGCAGGTCTTGCACTTTATTTTTGTTTTGTTTTTTTTTTTTTTTTGAATTTTTATTGTGGTGGTAAATATATATATATATATATTTATAACATAAAACTTACCTTTTAACCATTTGTAAGCATACAGTTGAGTGGCCTTAAGTACATTTACATTGCTGTGCTATATAAATCACCACTATCCATCCCCAGAAATGTTTTTAATCCCCAAGTGAAACTGAAGTAACTCCCCATGTCCCCCTCCCCTCAGCCCCTGGTAACTACTATTCTACTTTGTTTCTTATCACACTTTGTTTACAAATATTTATTGAGGCCTTACTCTATGCCTGGCACTAAGCTAGGCACTTTGACATCCGTTATTGTTCCCAGTTTACAGATGAGAAAACTGAGGCCCAGAGAGGCCAACTAACTTGCCTCAGTTTACATGTGAGGAAGCAGTGCAGATAGCTCTTAATCTCATCATACCATGATGTTCCACTTTGGTGTGGGAGGTACTTTCCTCTCTAGCCACCAGTTGAGGTCCTTTGTATCCATAACCCAATTATCTCAGTGAAGCTTCTAGTCCAATACTGATTACTCCTTTGCCCTAAATCAGAGAATTTATGTAGATGCCAGTGTTCCCTGCAAGCCTGTGAGCTGTAAAGTTGCGGTGGGGACAGGGGTTGATTTTGGAACTGGCATGAGCACAGAAGGGTTTTATAGGAGTTCCAGAGACTTAATTGGAATAGACTAGGATTAAGAATTTAATGGATTATTGTTCTGCTTTAGGACCTGCAGATATTTTTACTGGACCATCTGGAAACTTGAAATATTCTGACAGAATGTTCAAGGATGTAAGGAACCTTTTGCTTCTTCACTATTCCTTATTTTCTCAGGCTAAGAGAACATGCCATACAGAATTCCCAAAAGTGAGAAAAGTGAGAAAGTAAGAAATATACTTTTAGATCTGACTTTATTTCTTTGTAGATTTGGGGTTGCCTTCTTTTTTTGTACCTGTCTGTCATTTAGGAACAGAATTATCTGGGGAAGAGGTAGGTATTAAGCAAACTTTGGCTGCCCATTTGCAGTTTCCCAGGTAGGACTCAGTGTTCTGTTATTCATTTATTCATCCACCATTTATTCAACATGAGTTTTCTGCCAGGCGTATTTTGTGGGGTGCTGGGAATACAACAGTTGACAAAATCAACCTGACCCTCTCCTTAATATGCACCTGTGCTCAGAATACACCTCAGCTTTCATCTAGGAAAGAGTGGACTTTTTTTTATTTCAGAATATTACGGGGGTACAAATGCTTTGGTTATATAAATTGCCTTTGTACCACCCAAATCAGAGCTATAAGCATACCCCTCCCCCAGACAACGTCCACTTCACCCGTTAGGTGTGAATTTACCCATCCCCTCCTCCTGGCTCCCACCTGCCCAACACCTGATGAATGTTACTTCCATATGTGCACATAAGTGTTGATCGAATAGTACCAATTTAATGGTGAGTACGTGTGGTGCTTGTTTTTCCATTTTTGTGATACTTCACTTAGAAGAATGGGCTATGTAGATGTGTGCTCATTGCTTGGTTTCCCCCAACAACCTTGTACAGTGAGAGCTTACTGAAAGAACTAAGGTTAGAGAAAAGCAAAGCCACTCACTAGGGATACCTCAAAGGAACCAGGAAGCCTGATCCTGTTTCTGTATCTCTTTCATAGCATGACTTTTCCGCTTGTACTTCCTGGCATATTGGCATGCATATTACATAATCCAATATAGATTAATTTCCATTCTTGATTTTATCCATTGGAAAGTTATGTTCTCTTAAGATGGATGAGTAACTGATGAAATATAGTCCTAGCAGCTGTAATTTTTGAAAGAAACTTTTGATTGAAAATAAAATTGGAAATTTCCACTGACTTGGTTTATATATTTGTGCCATACACATTTAATATCAGTACTGTCTACTTGAGAATTGTAAATATTTCATTTTTTCTCACTGATTAAATACCTTTAATAAACCTTATATAAGTAAGAGAAGATGACTTCATTCAAACTGATGAAATATGCCATCATACATTTCCCTCATAAATGCAAAAAAAAAAAAAAACCCTGGAACCATATTGAGATTTGAAAGAACATTTTCCTTTACTTGAGCAATTGTTTATAAAAAATGTATTTGTCTCTCTATATATATAAAGAAAGAGTTCATCCCTGGTAATGCACAGCAAATTTTATAACTACAAATATATGGTGTGATTATTTTCCACAATGGCATTTTGAGTATTTTGAGGTTTTTACTTTAAAATAAACAAATATTGTAACCAGAGTAATATCCAAAGATGTATTCATCTCTGCATTCTGCTTTTCTTCAAACCCTCTCTGGTTTTCTTTAAAATTCCATGTAAACATTTTAAATGATGTTTACAGGAGCCAAACATTTTCTGACCATTACTGCAATATAAGGCCACAGGGCTTTCCTTCTTCCTGTCAGTCTGGCTGAGCTGACTGACAGACTGGTTGGGGGTGAGGGGAGACTGGTCAACAGAGCACAGATTTGGCTGTTGCTGAAGTAGGATTGAATTTGATGAATAGCTGATTAGGCCTCTCAGTGACTTCTTGGGCTTTAGGCAACTCCACAGAGAGGGCAGTTATGCCTGGGTTCTAGAGCACTAACTAGTTAACTTCAACCTCTTCAGATGGGGAAGAATGAGGATATGCTCTCTCTTTCCCACTGTCTCTTTATGAACGAGAGAATATTGTTCATGATTGTACTTGTCATCATCAGAAACTACTGGTGACATTTTCAACTTAACTTTGCACAGTTAAGCCCAGAACCTCATATCTTTTATTTTATTTTATTTTATATTTCAGCATATTATGGGGGTACAAATGTTTAGATTATGTACATTGCCCTTGCCCCACCCAAGTCAGAGCTTCAAGCGTGTCCATCCCCTAGACGGTGTGCACCACACCAATTACATGGGTATATACCCATCCCCTCCTCCCCGCTCTGCACCTGCCTGACACCCGATGAATGTTACTGCTAAATGTGCACATAAGTGTTAATCGATTAATACCAATTTGATGGTGAGTACATGTAGTGCTTGTTTTTCCATTCTTGGGATACTTCACTTAGTAGAATGGGCTCCAGCTCTATCCAGGATAATACAAGAGGTGCTAGATCACCATTGTTTTTGTGGCTGAGTAGAACACCACGGTATACACATACCACATTTTATTAATCCACTCATGTATTGATGGACACCTGGGTTGTTTCTGTATCTTTGCAATTGTGAATTGTGCTGCTATTAACATTCTAGTGCAGATGTCTTTTTTACAGAATGTCTTTTTTTCCTTTGGGTAGATGTCCAGTAATGGGATTGATGGATCAAATGTAGTTCTACTTGTAGCTCTTTGAGATATCTCCATATTGCTTTCCACAGAGGTTGTACTAGTTTGCAGTCCCACCAGCAGTGTATGAGTATTCCCATCTCTCCATATCCATGCCAACATTTATTGTTTTGGGACTTTTTGATAAAAGCCATTCTCACTGGAGTTAAGTGATATCTCATTGTGGTTTTGATTTACATTTCCCTGATGACTAGAGATGTTGAGCATTTTTTTATATGATTGTTGGCCATTAGTCTGTCTTCTTTTGAAAAGTTTCTGTTTGTGTCCTTTGCCCACTTTTTAATGGGGGTGTTTGATTTTTTTCTTGCTGCTTGTCCTCAGTTCGCCATAGATTCTAGTTATTAACCCTTTATCAGATGTGTAGCATGCGAATATTTTCTCCCATTCTGTAGGTTATCTGTTTACTCTTGTGATAGTTTCCTTGGCTGTAAGAAGCTATTTAATTTGATCAGGTCCCATTTATTTATTTTTGTTGTTGCTACGGTTGCCTTTGGGGTCTTCTTCATAAGTTCTTTGCCTAGGCCAATGTCTAAGAGTTTTTCCGACATTTTCTTCTAGAATTCTTATGGTTTCATGCCTTAAGTTTAAGTCTGTTACCCAGCGTGAGTTGATTTTTGTGAGGAGTGAGAGGTGCGGATCCTGTTTCAGTCTTCTACATGTGGCTATCCAGTTTTCCCAGCACCGTTTGTTGAATAAGGATTCTTTTCCCCAGTGTATGTTTTTGTCTGCT